>CAKAOI010051624.1:6078-78248 GCA_916701655.1 Sebastiscus albofasciatus
CACAGTTTGAGTGTTTAAAGCAGCTATTTACCTGAACATCAGGTGGCTTGTTGACTGCATGTTAAAGATATAGGCCACAGGAGTTGTATATGATTCCACATGGTTTCACGTTCTCGAAGGATTACGGCGCTTCTGTCGTTTGGTTTCAGAGATCATGTACAACACACAGAAGGCTGTGAGTTAGTGAGTGAGTGAGTAAGAAATACACAATCTAGCAGTGAATAACTTTTTACTTAAAAACAGTTTGCACAGTAATATTGCAATAATTCATTACATTTCTAGCACCAAAACAAGAGCTTTGTAACAGCTAGATTGGACATAAATCAGTGAAGATTCATCTGATTTAAAGGTGAATTAAAGGTGTTAAATGCGAGATTAGAAGCATTTCTATTGCCTCAGCACGGCTGTTATCTGCAACAGCGCCATCGGTCCGGACGGCGTTATCAGCTGCCGTATGAGAACAGTGCAGAGCGGCAGCCGTGAGCTAGCCAGAGTGGCAGCCGGCTATATCAACAAAGCACAGAGAAGCTACGATTACAACACACCCAGAGGGAGAGAGACTTCATTCTCTGCTCAGGTAGACATTACTCCTCTATATCTTTACGTAGACAATAGTTGTTTGCTGCTATATTAATGCTCTGGATATCATATAGAGCACCTTTAAAGGAGCTCTTAATGCTATAGAAACAGGCCCTCTCCTGTTTAAACATGACAAAAAATGGGTGGATTGAGACAAATGTACATATAAATATATGTTGCACACAAAATACATGTTAAAGAGGATTTATTATGCTTTTGTGCTGTATCCCTTTCCTTTAGTGTGTTATATCATGTTTTGTGCATGTAAAAGGTCTGCAAAGTCTGCCTGAAACACCTTGCTTAAAGTCCCGCCTTTCCTTCCGTATCATGGTGACGTCACCAAGTAACACATTTGCATAACACCTGCGTAACGGCTAGTCTAGCATGCCCTCAAACAAAGCTAGTCAGAGCGGGGTCTGAAGAGTTTAGTAAAGAGAGTTGAGTAAAGCGTCTTTTGAACATTAAAGCATGTAAACATGTTCTAGTAGAAACCTAAAATACAAGTATGCACCTGACAATTAGCATAATTAGTCCTCTTTAAATTAGAATTAATCAGGATTTTTCATGACAATACACTAATAAATACAAGGGTTGAGTCGAAAGTGAGGAATGTGCCATAAAGTTGCATATGAATTTGATAATCAGGTGTGGTGTGACTGCTGATTTGACCCTCAGTGTCTTGTTCTGTGTCTGCCTTTACTCTGATATCCCTCAGTTCAGTGGCATGCATGTGGCACGGATCTTCAGCTGAGCCTCACAAATCGTCTGCCGCCGTGTCAGTCAAGCCTTGTTTACGGATCTCCAACATCCTTTTCCCTTCTCGCTTGGCTGTCTCGCCGCGAAAGTCGGTCGGGGACGTGTGATGTACATCATCGGTAATCAGATAAGTTGGGTAGCATCCTCCTGCTTTCTCTCCAAAACAACATGTCCACTGAACTGAAAGCCAGAGTGCAACTGTCACATTAGCAGCCAGAGAGTACTCACCCCGCTACATGCCTGGTAAACAAACCCAGAAAGATGTTTTGCATGACAGACAGACAGACTGACGGCGAGGCTTTCAGGCGAGGCCAGAGCGTCGCCGAAAAAGAGAGCCGCCATCCTCTCCCTCTCTGTTGTCAGTTGAAACTCTTTAACCAATTAAAATGGCAGAGCAGGGCACATATTTGAATATGCATGACAGAATGTTGCATTTATGGAAAAAAAACTGCTAATTATGTGGTCAACAGTCTATCACGGAGCTGTTTTACCTTCTATTTAATTCACTCCTCTCATGACCTGCATTTTGATCTCACGTTGAATTGTGTAAGCTTTCAAGTGTGCTGCTTTAATGAGGCAGTTCCTATTTACTGAAAGGGATTCGCTCAAAGAATAGTGATAAAAACCTCCCCCGTTCCCAGCTAACTGTTGTTTGTCACTTTTCATAATGAGCCTCGGCCTTGTTAGCTTCCCTCTTCCCGTAGATCATAATGGAGTCGTCACAGTTTTCCACCTCCCCTCAGCTACGTTCTCCTGTGGAGGCGACGCTGGGCGGTTAAAGTTATCACTTGATGAGTTTTTGCTCGGAGCACTCTGGCAAAGTTGGACAATTATTTTTGAATCCCTGGGCTCGCAGAGGAGCGAACATGAGGGAAACGGCCAATTATGGATGTGATTTATCAAAATGCTGTAAAAAAAAAAAAAGCAGTTTGTGATGTTGTTGGAAATGTCATTAGACCAAATAGGAGATGTTTATGACTGTGAGACTGAATGAGTCATGCAGTTACGGTCACTGAACACGACATTAATGCAAATATTTAATCTATCCTACCAAATTCCAGTCGGTTAGACTGTTATCAGCTCATTAAATGGGCGTTATCAGTGGTTATCAGCCTCATAGATGTGAGTCAGAAGGGGCCTGCTACACCCACTAGTAGGTTTTATCAGCGATTCACATGGGCGATCACCGGAAGAAGGTGATCAGGAATAAAAGTAGACAACAGCGACCTCTAGCAACCAAAGTAAGACAGGAGCAGAAGTGGAAGTCAGGCGCTGTAGTATAGACAGCGTGGCACTCCATATAAGTTGGAGGTCGGAGGTGATGGATGGGACACAAAACAAAGGACTTTGACCCAGGAGACCAGGGTTCACATTCAGTGTGGAAACCACAACATGCAGTTGAGAGTATAGAGGCAAAGAGACAAAACTCTGGTGCTTTTTTGGCAACGGCTGCTAGATGGCGCTACGGTAGTAATGTATAAAGAGACATTTGTAAATCAGATAATTTTTTTTAGGTAAATCAACTTCCCAGTAGGAACACTTAAATATCCCTGATTTAAATTGTTATGTCATAAAAGTTGTAAAATAAACTAACAGCTGAATCCAGAGTTATTTTCCTCGGCATAATGAACGTGCATCAGACCCACGGGACCGCACCACCCTGCACACTCATATCACATATACAGCTTCCTGCTAGCTGTGTGCGACTGTAATAATGGATATATTGGCTGTAATTCATCACTTTTATTATCTTCTAATACACCCATGGGCTGTATGCTGTGAGACTGTACCGTGGTGGACGTATTAACATCTCTGTTTCCAAACAACCGGCTATCGGCCAGTAGCTAGTAGTGCTAGTAGCATGACATCAACAGAATTTAATGGAGTTGTAGGTTATTTACTTACACGCAGGGCAAAAAGCACAGGACACAACCTCTAATACATCCATGGTCTGTGGTCTATTGGACTCCATTTTGGATCCTAAACATGAAAAAGTTAGATAAATTGAGATTTTTCTCAAAATCTGTGGGCTACCATTTATGTCCATCGCTCACTTTATGCTCCTCTGGGAGGCAGACGGGCAAAAAGTTAAATAAATAAATTAGTAAATAGTTATATTAGTATGCATATTTATAATATTTTTATTGTTCATCACAGACCATTTCGGTGGAGACATTAAATATGACAATAGAATAGAGTTTTTTAAATTTAGTTTTACTTTTGTACGGCACTTTTTAGGCGGATGTTTTGCTGCCGTCTGGTAGTCGCTTACAGTCCAAAATAGCGGAAGCGTAGATTTGCTGCTGGACGCTGATGTTGCAATTGAACAAACAATTGTCTTTCACTTCTTAGCAATATACGTTCTTTGCTTTCGCTTTAGCTTTTACAACGTAGTAGGTGTAGCAGGCCCCTACTGACCCACATCTATGAGGCCTATAACGACCGATAACGCACATTTAATGAGCTGATAACAGTCGAATCGGGTGCTAATTCAGAAAGTACAGTTAATCGAAAATGTTTCTGACTGACTAGTCAACACTGACGTTAACAAACCAACCATCCAATCACTGTGCAAACACAATGTATTTACACAATGTCAATTCCACAACCACAGGGCATCCCACGGCCCAGCTGGGACACCCAGAGCCTTCTTCCCCCGTTTCTGAGGTACGGAGACAAAAAAAAAAAATCCAGTCAGACCCGGCGCCGCTTGCCAAAAACACTGCTCATCCAAAGTCATTTGCAGCAAAGTCCATTATCATCATCACTTGTGGTGATGAATTCCCTATGATGGTGGCAGGCCCGCAGCAGCCTCCACTCATAATGACATTCTGCTCTTGTTGGCAGTCACTCCCCGTCAGATGGCTCATTCCCAACAGCCAGCGTGTCAGACAGAGCGCACACACACACAATACTGGGCCGGGCCTCGCCGCCAGAAACAGGAATGGCGCTTGAAAGGCAGACTTCATTTGTGGGAAGGCCGCGGTGTTCGGTCTACTCAGCATGTTACTTTTAATGTAATCAGCTGTGACATTCTGATACAAGTACGTTTAGTTGAGCTGTTCTCTCACGTTTCTCTAAGTGTTTACACCTACTGCTCTAAATACGGTGGTGATGGGCAGGTGTTTATAGGAGGAAATCCTCTGGTACACAGGAAGTGACGCAAATTTGATGACACATTTACTTCCAGGTCTGATTTTCTGCAGTCATATCGGAATTCATGCAACTTTTACGTCACTCTAGATCGACATTTGTCGCAATTCTGCGCTGGTGAGAGTCATGTGGAGAGGCACTGACAGATGTAGTTTAAAGTAGTTAAAAGCATCCTTGGCATCCTGAAATGTTGGATGAAATCTGTTCCAGTGAAGCCATTCACATCACGATGCCACCACTCCTGGCTCGGACTCTGCATCCACACACACCTCCGTACAGAAATAGCAGCCATTGCGCCACAAAAAGCCATAATTAAAAATGTGGCTCTCTTTCTCCTCGTCCTCATCGTCATCTGCTCATGAATTTGCTGGTTTCCACTACACATTAACTTATAAATGAAGCAGTGTGTGACGTCGTTGTTATTGTTCTTTTGTGCATTAAGGATGTCGCTTACTTTGATCTTTAACGTTAGACGGCTGTGTCTAGCCTCTCCGGGGTCGAAGGTTTCCACCTAGCACCGCCGTGCTGCGTACACCGGCTGTGACAACTTTGCCTCATTAACGTTATGCTACACTAATGTTCCCTTTTAGCATTGGGTTTAAATCAGAAAAATTGCGAAATAGGCGCTTTTGCTTTTCGCTTTGACAACAAATCCTCCACCATCGTCTTGTCTGTCAACTCTCTCTTGTCCCGTGTGTGAAATCAGACTCCTGCTGCTCTGAGTTGAGACTCCGTACGAAGCAGACACTTTCACTTCCAGTTTGTAGCGCCCGCTGTCTAACTATGTATAGATAACACGGCGGTAATACGCAAAAAATTTACTAAATGGGTTTTATTTCTATTAAAAAAATAGCAAAACGACAGTGGGGGCGGTGGGCAAGTAAGGTAATCGGTGTGTGCCCGAAAACAATTTCTTTCTACAATATCTGCACCTACCAACTATGGTATGGCTAAGGTTTGGGAAGTAATGTGGTTATGGCAAATAAAATATGGTTAAAGCTTCAGTAGTCATCACAAATTGGGCAAAAATTCCATAATAACCTTTCAGCATATTGTGATTTAAGTGTTCTGAGAGATAACTAGACTTCTGCACCTCCTCATGGCTCTGTTTTCAGGCTTTAGAAAATCTAGCCCGTGGCGGGAGACTTTGATCAATCACAGGTCATTTCAGAGAGAGAGAGCGTTCCTATTGGCTGTGCTCCGGCTGGTGGGCGGTGCTTGGTATTTCCTCAACTGATCTCAAAATGGCTGCTGGGTCACAAACTTTCTCATTTTACAGCTAAACAGTACACTACAAGATGATTCTGGAAACATTTGAGGAGAGAAATAGGCATTAACGTAACAGAATATTGATTCATATTTGATCAGCGCTGCCTAGTTTGACCGTTTGATCGGAGTTCGCAAGTGATTGACTCGTGGCTCTCATAGACGGCAGACTCCAGATCAGCTCTTACTGCTTGTTTTCCTCCGGTCTGTGAAATCTTGCAGATGCTGTTAGGAGCACCGGAGGACACAGAGGAACATGATTTTTTTCAGATTACCTGTCTTAAAAATAACTTCTTTTAATCATATTTGCTCCATTTTTACCCGCTGCAGCTTTGAGGAGAGTAACAGTAAACATTAACTGTTAATGGGATGAGAAGTACAGTCTCCAGCATGCACTGTAATCAATATTAAACATATGTAATGTACACAGGGGGGAAAACAACAGTCCCAGTGGCAAGTGGAATCAAATCCAACAGCCACAGTAAACGTGACAAAACGTGTTTCTCTTTAGGTACACATTCAATTCCCAATCCTAAATGAACACTAAATATAGACATGAGAAAATAGGCATCAGACTTATTAATATTTAGACTTGTTATGGAGGATGACTGTGGCAGATAAAAGGTTAAACTCACAGGTGGATGCTTCATAGATCGGTGTTTGACACTCCGACTGAAGCATAAAGAGAGACATCGTAGATGTGAAGTTCTCTCAGTTAAGTGAAAGGGAGGGACAATGATGAGCTTCCCTGGTTTCACTGCTGGACCAAATTAAGGTTGATGCCCCATGAAAAGGAATGTAAGAGGAGCTGCAAGGCCAATAATATTTAAAGCACCATGCGACTAAGTCATCACTTTGGAAATAAAACAGCTCTGTGGACACACGGTGAGTCTGGTCGCTCCAGCACGCTCCAACTCAACGACTCAACAACTCCGTATAACAAATGACGTTCCCCTTTAAAAAGACCTCTAGAGGCACATTATTAAAGGTGAGGTCAGATCAGGTCTTTGGACGTCTGCTTGTTTGCAGCAACAAACAAAACTACAGTACTTATACAGTTTTAACAAAAATAGTATTGTGAGCTCCAAGATATGTCAGCACATGACATAAGAGTTTAAACTTGAAACTTTTCTGTTCTTCATAAAGTTATAGATGAGGTATTTTTAAGAGTATAAACACCAGAAAATCTAAAAATCTGTCTCAGTAATTCATGCCCTAAAATTACAAACCAATCCCAAGAGGAAACAGTAGCTGTTTAAGATAAACATCTGAAAAGTAGGGCCGGGCAATATGACGATATACATCGTAAAACAATATATCGTCAATATTGTTTCTATCGCAATATAGGCTAGGCCTATATGTATTTATTTATTTTTGTAATTTCACTTAAAACTGTTATGTTCATTTTGCAATAAAGTAAATATTCAGTACTTTTCATTTATCAATGATTTAATTCAAACAGGAGTATACAAAAACAGGCTTTACCATGTTGTTATTTACTATAGACTATTTATTTATTGAATTACCAGGAAACATGCTATATCATGATATATATCTTTATCCAGATATGAAATGATTTATATTGTGATAGAAGATTTTAGCTGTATTGCCCAGCTCTACTGAAAAAGCCTTGACCATTGACTGTGTATAAGAAGTGGACGTAGTCCCGTGACGTCACCCATTGGTTTGTGGACTACGATTTTGAAGCCTTGAGTTCGGCATTTTGGCGTTTTGGTCAAACGCTGAATAAGACATTTTTAGGCGACCAAAATGTTACAATTAACTTTCATCAACTGAAAACACGCTGTGAAAGGGTTACACCTCTAAGACGAAAACACGGATGACTCCCGGACCGGACAACGCCGTGGTAGCGACCTGTCAATCACAAGGTAGCCCCGCCCTAAAGCATCCCATGCTTTATGGTCTATCTGACTCTAAATGGGAACATAATTTACTAAATGAACATCATGCTGTATTGAAGAAGACTTGAAACTAGAGATTGAGACCATAAACTCATGTTTACAATGTTTACTGAGGTAATAAATCAAGAGAGAAGTAGGCTCATTTTCTCAGAGACTTCTATACAATCAGACTTCTTTATGCAACCAGAGGAGTCGCCCCCTGCTGGCTGGTAGAGAGAATGAAACTATAAGGCACTTCAGCATTGGCTTCACTTTTCAGAACCGGAGGTTGCTGCCTCACTCTGACCATAATTTTAGTTTCAAAACTACATTCATTTACATATTTCAGCAACTGGGGCCAGAAGAACTTCATCAACCCCGACATATCGAATTATTAAACTGCTATGGCTGACATCTTAGCAAACAGATGACTATTAACTCATCTAGCAGACACGGAGCAGCATTAACATTCATGTGGAGTTGTCCACCTGGTGAATGCAAGTCCAATATTCACTCTCCTTTTTGCTCTGGTTTGGTCTCCACCAACCCCTGGTAAAAATATGTCTCCTTAGCCGTTAGATGTCCACCTTTCCTTATTAGTTAGTTGCTATCTTTATCTGTCTGTGTTAGGTGCTGGGCACATGATGTAAAACCAACAAGATTAAAAAGATTAAAAAGCTCCGCAGAGCTGCAGAGTTGGTCACTGACACTTGTCCACTGACATGTAGTCATACAAATACTTATTAGTGGAGCTCTGAGGGTGTAATGGAGGAGGTTATTTTCCGTCTTTCTATGGGATGATAATAAAAGATTGACTCGTAAGATAAAACAGGAAATTCCTGGGAGGTGCGAAGCAAGATGGCTGAAGGTGACTCTAAGCCCGAGCTTATCGGGGGGATTCGGTAAACAAGAGGCCTGGCAAGCGCAGCGCTCGGCTGTTGACAACTGGTGATGGTGACCAGGTGGGATATGTTATCCTAACAGTCTGGAACTCTTGTGAATTATTTGCTGATAGATATAAACAGCTGTTATTCTTGGTAATGGAAAGCAATTAGAAACATCTGCATACTTGGCTGTGAGCGATGCCTCCGAATGGCGGCCGTGGCTCCCAGGTGCCACTGGGAAATAATTACATCATCAGGACGGGGGCCGGGGCTGGAGGACTGCTAGTGATCTGTGAAGAGCAAGGAGGAGAGCCCAAAGAGGGACACACACACTAATTTATATTAGGAAGACTTTGAGGACTTTCTGTTGATTAGATACATGTCAACCTTTTCCTTTAGTCCGAGTCCTAATCCTTAAACCCAAGACCTCGCCTAAACCTAGTGTAAGATGCATAAAAAAAACCCTGGTTAAACTTAAAACGTTTAAAGTTTTAAAGTGTTATCCTATTTTACTGTTATTTATTTATTCGCTTATTGTATTTAAGTTGTATCATTTTATTCTATTTTATTGTTATTTATTTAATCACTTATTTTATTGTATTAAAGTTATATCATTTTAATCTATTTTATTGTTATTTATTTAACCACTTATTTTATTGCATTAAAGTTGTATAATTTTATTCTATTTTATTATTATTATTTATTTAACCACTTATTTTATTGCATTAAAGTTGTATAATTTTATTCTATTTTATTATTATTATTTATTTAATCACTTATTCTATTGTATTAAAGTTGTATAATTTTATTATATTATATTGTTATTAACTAAATCACTTATTTTATTGTATTTAAGTAACATAAAATTGATTCAATTTTATTAGTATTTATTTAATCACTTATTTGTATTCTATTTAAGTTATATAATTTTATAATATTTTATTATTTATTTAATCACTTATTTTATTGTATCTAAGTTGTATAATTTTATTATATTTTTCTTTGTTACTTATATAATCAATTATTTTATTGTATTTAAGTTATATAATTGTATTATATTTTATTGTTATTTATTTAATCACTTATTTTACTGTATTTATGTTGTATAATGTTATTCTATTTTATTATTATTTATTTAATCACTTATTTTATTGTATTTAAGTTATATCATTTTATTCTGTTTTATTGTTATTTTATCAACGTAGTTTTTACTTCACCTTGTTTTCCTACTATTACTGTTATAATCAATTTTTATTTCATTTTATAACATTTTTATAATGTTATTGTCTCGTGTGCATTGGTCTCAAATGCCAATCGCTAGATCTCAAGCCCATGCAATGGAGTCGACCTTCGCATTATACCTACTATTGTTTATATTTTGAAGACAACATCAAGAAGGACCCTCTTGCCAGTCCTCCTGCTTTCCTAGATCCTGCAGATTTCAAGGAAAGACCGGTGGCGATGAGAAATGCCTTTGCAACTCTACTCGCATTATTAATCCACTTCAGTGTTTTGGTACAGTTGGTTTTCACACCTGATGTGAACCACACCCAAATACACATGAACCATATTCGAGATTAGGGTTGGGTTGTTTGGGGTTTTTCCGATACCGGTGCTAAAACGGTACTTTGAAATGTTCCTAATCATTATCCAACACTCTGATGCTGATTTATAGCAGTGCCTTTATGTACAACACATTTCTGCATATATAAACTACAACAGAGACGGAGCATCTGAAGTGTTTGTGAAGTGAAAATATGCTCCTCTCATTTAAACATATTTCGTGAAGAGATGAAGTTAGACAGTATTGGCACCGTCGTCGGGACAGGTGCGACCTGACAAACCTGATCAATATTTCTCAATAGCAGAGAACATCTGCAGCCACACTTTACAGTGTTTCAGTACATTCATCCATAAAGATAAATACGACACATCAATTAAAAAAGTTATAAATTTCAGCCGTAAAGAAGCGAGGAGGATTCAAAATATCCTCACGCTGTAAAACTGTCCTCTCACCAAATGTCTGAAACTCAAACTGCTTCTCACAGGCGGACAAGTACAAGAACACACTTCTAAACACATACACCCACAGACGAAGACAGCAGACATTTGTTATGGTGATAATTAATTCTGCTTTCCCATATAAAAGGTCTGTGTCTCTCTCTCGCTCTCATATTTTCTGGAGTATGAATTCACTCTGAATGTCGTTAAGTGAAACTCTTCAACCCCGATGAAGCCACATGGAGAACCTGAGCCAAAGGCTGACACAAAAACTGTTAACGGCGTTTTGGTAGTTTATTTGTAGTATTTTTTGTCCCTTGTAGTACTTCATTTGTTGCATTAACCACAGCTAGCCATTCTTATATACTTTTGCACAGTAAAAAAAAGAGCAAAACAAGAAACAAGTAACTTCTTTACTCCATATCGAGAGTAATGAAAAGAACAAAAATTGACTTGGAAGGAATTTAGAAAGTTTACAGGCATAAAGACAGTAGAGAGATTAGAGAGAGCAGGTCAACCAGTCACCCTATGAATTATGGTTGTAATGGAGTATTGGTGTATCTGAAGCCAACTACTAACTAACAGCAGGGCAAGAATACACTAAATTCAACTAAACTGCTGAAACTCTGAGAGCCGGTCAAAACAGCGGCGCTATCTTATATACTTCCTGTGTTTACTGTGACACTAAACGGGGCCTGTACGGTCCGTGTTTGTTTTTATAGTTTGTTTATTGGATTAAATCCAAAGTGGCAGAAGCAAGAAAATGACCCGTCCCTTCGTCTCGTCCACCCTGCGGCCAGGAGAGAGATGGACCCGAGTCAGCGGCTGAAGCAACTCAAATTCAGCCAGCACAAACCCCGGCGCCGGGAATCCCAGCGGGCTGGTGGAGTGGTGGTCAAACTTGTGTAACGGCAGCTACAGAAAGTTTGCTGATTGGGCGGGGAGTCGGGCCGGCAGTCCCCTGGAATCAGACCACCGGGGCTATGGTTTTCTCTGGCTGAATTCAAGCTACCTGCTAACTGAAGGTCCTTCCGTCTTCCAGAGCTGCAGCATGCTCTACTCCTGGTGAAGTAGCCTCTTGGTGGCGGGGAGGACGAGGTGAGGGTGCGAGTCGTTTTGTCGTTTCTCCCCCATTGTTCACGGACCATGGATGTATTATTGACAAGCCCTCAGGCCGGCTCTACTCCTTCGTCCTCTTATGTTGGACAGAGGGCAGACTGGACGCTACAGTGACAGTGCTTCTCGAGGTACAAGTGGTATTACAAGACAGTATGGGCCAGACCTTGCTGGTTGGCAGTCGATATCTCTGCAGCACAATACATTGAAGTATTTGACATAACAGCAAAACTATTTTTTCTCCACATTCTTTTTTTTCCTCTAATGGTAGTTCATTTTTTGAATGTTTTAAACTAAAATTCTGGCCAGAGCTTACACATTACACGGCCGGTTAAAGGGTTTAAAAGACGGGTAGAAGAGTAATAGTCACTGGTGCTGTGATGAGAACATAATCCCTCAACAGCTTCCCACAAACACATTCTATTGTTTTAGACTATCAGAAACTACTTGTACCTTTATGGTGGATCAATAAATCTGCTTTTCATTACAGAGATGTACCTTTCCTTTATCAGTGTTGTCTCTCCTGCCCATACTGTCACTGAGCCCTTTACTGGAAACGTCCTCTGTGATATTTGATTTGCAGTCAGTCACGCCACAGTGTGTCTTCTCTAATTGTGTTGTGTACGGAGCCGCTGACCTTCTGCCCCGGCCTCCTCCTCTCCCTCTAAACAATACTGCGGCTGTGAGAGCCCCGACTGTGCGCTGCCTCTGAATTTACCCCTGCTAAAGCATGACTGTGACTCTCCACATACATCAACGTGCGGGCCCCTACTGAGCGTGCTCATCAGCTGTAAATACCAACAGTCTGCGCCGCCGCGGTGAAATGAGCAGTCTGGGGGATTTGACCGTGTTGTGAGGTGGCAGGTTGGGCCTGATGGTTGAAGTGTGCGTCCTGTAAGCAGAAGGTCACGGGCATGATCCGCTCTGCAGGCAAACAGTCCTGACGAGGTGTCCTTGAGCAACACACTGACCCCTGACATGGAGCCAACAAGTCTTTGTGCACAATGGCTTCAGCTATATGACTGAGAGAATGTGTGGAATGATTAAAATAAGCTTAGAGTCAATCTAAAAGCCTTTACACAAAAGGAAATGAGTGAGATGTGGTTGAAAGCTGTAGATGAACTTTGAGTTGAGTTTATTTAGTCATACGCAAATGAAAAAGCTGTCCCTGTTAAAGCATGCAGTTAGGCTTGATTTGGAGAAGATGGGCTGTGATGTAGGGCTGTACTATGTCTGGCAATACGTATTATGATACAGGGGTAACGATTCAATATACTGAGATATATTGCGATTCTAGAAGCAAGGCGATTCAAATAACTGCATGTGATTATCATAAAGTGGGCATGTCTGTAAAGGGGAGACTCGTGGGTACCCAGAGAACCCATTTACATTCACATAGCTAAAGGTCAGAGGTCAAGGGACCTCTTTGAAAATGGCCATGCCAGTTTTCCTTGCCGAAACTTTGCCTAACTTTGGAGCGTTATTTAGCCTCCTTTGCGACAAGCTAGTATGACACGGTTGGTACCAATGGATTCTTTAGGTCGCTACAACCTACGAAAGATTGACTGCGTTAATGTGTTATAAAAAATGAGTGGCATTAAAATGATTTTGCATTAACTTGCTATTTCTAATCTGCCTTTTTACTATCATTTTTAGTTTGGCTGTCATTTAGATCTGTTTTTAGTAGTCTTAGTACATTTATAAAAAAGCATGTTTAGCTGACTAAGTGTTACTTTGATATGGTGTTGGTTTGGTGTCAGATATCGGCTCTACACATCTACAGTTATAGTTCATTACAACCCAGATCTTGTACTGGGATTTCAACTTGGTGACATTGTTTTTAGGGTTGCAGTGAATTGTCTGTAACCGGTGGATTGAGAAACAGTTTTATATCCTTCTCAAATCATCCAGTGCTGTAAGACTGAAGTCAAAACTGCATAAGTGAAGCAGATGGGTAAGCACTAATTGCTAAAGTAGTCATCCACAAGCTTGGAAATGTTTTACAAATCCAGTGTCTCCACAAAGCCATAACGTCTGTTGGAGAGATATCACTTTGATCAAGATCTACACAAGAACAACACAGCAAAAACAGAGGAGGAAAATCTCCTTTACCACTGCAGAGTCTCTGCAGCAGACAGCAGAGAGAAGCAGCTCCAACACAAAACATTATGTTTGTGCCTTTGTTTCATCGGGGGCCTGTAATCCCTCGGGCAACAAACAGAAAATATCCGTCAGAGCAGATGAACCTCCGGGCCGGGAGTCGCGGCTGCTGCGGCCGGATATGTTGATGCCGACTGGCGTACCTGTCACAGAAAGCTGCAAGCGCAGTTCAAAAACGAGGTGGCTGGTGTCACATGAGTCTGCGAAGGGAGCCTCTGACGAATATGAGCACAGCGGCGCAGCGCACGGCGAGTCTGTAAACGTCAGCACTTCCTTGTCCTGACTTTTTATTCCTACTTTGTAGTGTGTTTGGGGTTGTTTTACAGTACATGAGGGCTAAACGTGTCCTTCTCCGACTGCTAATCTACAAGATGCTTTTCGCTTTTAATTTTCCTCCATATCTGTTGATAATCTGTGCTGCAAATCAGTAGTCTCATCAGTAGGCCTATGTTATAGAAAATGGCAAAACAGATTCATCCATTTGACACCCAGCTCCAGTTGTACACCATGCTATGCAATGCACCTGGGACATGTTTTTAATGACCACTATGACCAAAAAGAAAAGAGTCTCGATACATATAGTATATTACATGTTCATATTCATGTAACTTTTCAGAGAATGGGCAGTCTATGAAAGTTCAGTGCTACCATCCCGTCAGTGAGCGGAGCATCGGGTAGTAAAAGGATTTATTTATAGGAAACCGTCGACTTCAAAGTTGTCTTTTTTTTCTCCACACACAAGCGACTTTTAGACAGAACAAAACCTGTATGATTACAGATATTCACAAGTCCTAAACAGTGCAAAGCATAAAGTTTCAATACAGATAATATAGAAAGAAAGGTGGCAATTAACATAAAAACACTTTGTCATCGTACATATTTGTGGGTGTGATATTTGTTTGTCCAATATCAGCGTTGATTCTTGTCTGGTGACACTACAGGGCTGCATTGTTTAAGCACAAAAGAGAAGCATCCAGTCGTGTGTTTTTATTTCCCATCAGTGGCATTTCAGGTCAACAGATTGCTGGTTAACATACAGTGAAATGCTCTGCTGCAGGCAGCGACGGGAGATATCAAATCCAGGTTAAACCGATACAAGTGGAACAGCACAATCCATATCCTGGTGTGTGTACCGGCGTGCCCTTTGCGCAGGTTAAGCCTCCCACTCCTACAGTAAAACCATCGTACACGGTGAATAATGTGATTCTGATATAACTCGGACTAGTACAGTCTGTTAATCTATTCATAGAGGCTGCGGTGTCCTCATACTACAAGTCAAGTACATGATCAGATACGCTTTTGTAAATGCTTTTAAACTGACCTGGTGGTCCGAGTTGATGAAAAACAATAATAATAATTGGTGTACAGTACAGCACAGCGCAGTGGATAAAACCAAAGTACTTTCCTCCTCCCAGATGGTCCGTTCAGCCTTTTAATAATGAAATCTGCTTTTGTGTTATTTAAAAAATTACAATAACCTTTTCCGCTAATCCCCCGACTTACGACCCCGTACACCTGGATTTCTGCGCTGCACGTACGTCCGTAATCCCCCCGGCTCTTGATAACATATTAGGATTATATCTCGGATATGGTTCTTTAATAAATAGTTTAGATAAGCATATCTGTTTAATTTTATCCCCCGCCCTCCCTGCAGGCAGGATTACAGTGAAAGGGTTGGGTTTTTGTACCGCAGTCTGCAGACAGAACATGCAAACATCTGTACAACAATTCATCAGAAAGAATTATGTATGGCAGACTGGAGGGCTCTAAGCTGTGTGTATTTCAACATCCCAGTGTCCTCGGTGACTGAGGCAGACCATAAATAATGGAATCTGAATTAATTGGTTTATGCTATGAGCATGTGTTATATATATTGATGGCATACCGTTGGTGTGCTCTTGCTCTGTGCTGGACTGGACATGTATACTGCAGCTTCCAGTTTGATGAATGATCTCGATGTGACGGCTGGATTTATACGGTTTAGGTTGAGCTTATATTAATGCATAAAACTGATGAGGCAACACAAAAAAAAACACTTAAACAAACAGAAAGAGGAGCTAGAATCAATACAGATACGGATTCGTCAACAAAACTTTTTTCCGCGTTAAGCTAATCTTGATATTTCAGAAAATAGCGTGCTTTCCACTTTGTGGGAAGAGTTTTTGTGGTAAGCCCTTTTCTGTTTCAATATGTCACTTCCCCCGTGCACAAAGCCAGGTCCATAAAGAAATGGTTTTTGCTAGTTTCAAGTCTTCTTCAATGCAGCATGATGTTCATTCAGTAAATTATGGTCCCATTTAGAGTCATCTAGAACAGACCATAAAGCAGGGGATGCTTTAGGGCGGGGCTACCTTGTGATTGACAGGTCGTTACCACGGCGTGTCCGGTCTGGGAGTTGTCCGTGTTTTCGTCTTACAACTTTAACCCTTTCACAGTGTGTTTTCACTTCATGAAAGGTAATTTTAACATTTTTGGTCACTTAAAAATGTCTTATTCAGCGTTTGCTTGTACGTAGCTCCACCCTCTCGCGTCACCGCTGGTTGCAAAAAAACGACGACGGCCAAATGCCGAACTCAAGGCTTCAAAACGGCAGTCCACAAACCAATGGGTGACGTCACGGTGACTACGTCCACTTCTTATGTACAGTCTATGGGTGGAGGACATCCCCCCCTGTTAAAAATGAACAAACCGCCTACTGCATATAGTCATATCGCTGACTTTTTATAGATACTCTACTGGAAACACATGACTTCCTGCAGGCCAGATATTTTCTCCTCAGGAAAGATGAACTTGACAAAAAAGGTTTAGAAACAGCAAAACACAGAATATATTTATATTTTCTTATTTTTAACTGGTTATTAATTCAATGAATTGAGTGTTTTTAGCATCGGTAGTAAAAATGGCCTTTCCATTTATATGTAATTATGGATTGGATATGGATTTTACTACCTGTGCATACACAGCACCATAGTGTTTCATGGTCAACAGAAAAAGTGTGACAGACCTTTAAATTATGCATGCTGCTCTTGACCATGAGGTCTGAATTTTCTAGGCCAAACACCCTGCTCTCTGTGGGTCATAACCCCCCCACCCCCTGCTTTGTTTTTTTACCTTGCGTGCTGGGGTAAATACCTCAGCACCTGCATGTTGCACTGATTTCACCCAGCCCCGGCAGATGGTCCTCACCCTTCACTGAACACACACTCCGGCACCTGGGACGCTGGGGAAATCCTTCCGTGCTCTCGCCACTCTGTCAGCGAGCACATGCACACATTATAAACACAGATGCAACGGCATGTGTGCAGGCATGCGCGTCCGCGAGCATGCACATAAATGCAACGGCGAGTGGGCGCGAAGACGCTAACAGGCAAACGCTTCTCATGTCCACATATAAACACCAATTCATTGATGTATGAAGAAACATAGAGCTTCTAAAATAAACACACAGAGCAGCTTTATGGTTCAAGTACAAGATACAACACACAGCGCATCTATTGTAACTGAACTCTATTGTAACTGAACTCTATTGTAACGGGGTAAAAAGTGAATTCAACTTGAGAAAATGCAGAATCACAAATGTGCACAAAAGATTTTTGTGTTTGCACAGTACAGTAAAAAACAATTTTAATTAAATCAACTAAATTAATTATCCAACTAGACTAATAAATCACAATGACTCCCCAACACATGCTTAAAAAAACACTTCTTTATCCAATTTAAAGAGTGTTTTAACATTTGCATCCATATGTTTACTAACTGGTCAAAGCGAGTCATAAAAACCACAGTCTTTGTGCGTCATATATCTGATTCTGCTGTTTTTCACTAACATGGATCTTGGTCTAGGAACCAACATCTCATTTCAAATCCACGGGCATTAATCTGCTGCTGTAACGGCCTCCACTCTTCTGGCTTTCCACAAAATGTTGGAACCTGGCTGAAGGGATTTGCTCCCGTTCAGCCACAAAAGCATTAGTGAAGTCGTCCGCTGGTTTTATTTATGAACCTGGCATAGTGCATGGTGTCATGGTCATGTTGAAACAGAGGAGGGCCAAACACAAACTGTTGCCACAAAGTTGTGGCTAAAATATCATTGTACATTGTAGCATTAGGATAACTAAGGGGCCCAAACCATGAAAAACAACCCCAGACAAGTGCTCAAATGTATGTGGACAGAGGTGTCCAGTCTGCAGACGTCTGACCATATCAATGTATATAAAGTGTTGTCAATCTTTCAATACAATAATGGGATTTTGTTCTAAAAGGGCTCAATGTTAAGGTTTTTTTTGTTTCACTTGCAAAATCTACTCACCCTTAAGTCCTTAAGTCAATTTCTACTTGCCCCTATACAAATAGTTTTCTTTATCAGCGGTTATCAAATAACAACAAAGACCAAAGTTAATTGTCATGTTTAATCTAGATTTAAGTAAATTAATCTGGAGTTTCTCACGTCCTCTAACGGCAAACGCTCGCAAGCATTTCAGCTCACAAATTTTGTCTTTACCCGCCCACAATTTCTCGCGAGTGCTCAATTGGTACTACCAAATCTCAACAGAGATGAGAAAGAAGCGAGCGAGTTGGCTCACTCCTTAGCTGTGTTGTGTTTAATTCTTTTTACCCACTTGCCCAATTGGGCGAGTTGCTAGATTTAGCTTGTCGACGTGGCATTTGACTTGCCCCAGACTAGCTGGCAATCCTTGTTGTTGAGCCCTGGGTATCCTGTGGCTGTTTTTAATATTTGTCTCTAAATTAACATAAACATAACATAAATAATGACCCTATAAAGCTCATTTCTAAAAATATTTTTTAGCGGAAATCATTCTCTTAGTTTTACAAGTTGCTCTATTACTTTTATGTCTGTATTATTTTACGGTGTTATTATTTTATTCTGTGTTGGACATTTATTTTTTTATCTTGTCTTATCACATATTGTTTTGATTCACTCTGCTGTTTTATCGTAAAGCACGCACACCGTTTTAGAACTCTGTTTAGAAAAGCGCTTTATCAGTAGAAGTAGGATTTTTATCATTATTAACTGCTAAATTTGCGCTGTAAAATCAAATATTACACATACAACACGTTGGGTTCTGGTACCAGAGGAGTTAAATACTACATACTACACTAGGCAGCAGCTCAGCTCCAGAGATGCAGGCTGGGTAAGAAACGCTGCTGTTGTTCCCTCACAGAGAATCACACAGTAAACAAGCAGCTGTACTCAGATTCGTTGTGATGAGGAGGAGCTGTTCCTTCCTTGAGCTTAATGTGAAAATATGCCCCACAACCCCATGACTGCGTGCCTGGACGGACGCGACCGCAGGCACAACATATAGACAAATAAAGGCCTTATGGCGACTGTTGTTGCGCTCCTCGCTGATTTAATTAAAGAAGCCTTCTGTACCGGCAGTGCGGCACAAAGGAATGTTAATGATGGAATTAATGGCTGCTGTTTACCACGCTGGAGCGCCGCACCAGCCGCACGCCGTCCGACAAGTAACCCTGAGCTGCATTACAGGCCGGGATGAGCTACTTCATATGGACACAGACTTCACTTTTCATATCTGCACTGTCAAAGTGAGCAGCGGAAAATGCCTTTTGTTTTTAGCGTTAATTAAAACCCCCACCACGCTAATGTGATGTATCGCTTCAACCAAAGTCAGACTGTTGAGATGGATTTAACAAGCTGAGTATAAACAGCTTTTGTCAAGTGGAAAGCTAGTTTCTTCTGGGTTGGAGGCGATCACTCTGTTGCAGTTTTAAGGCGTTATTTAGCTGACGCTTCTTTATGGAGGAATAGATACTGACTACATCATTAATTACAGATAAAGAAAACAACAAGCAACATGCAAGAGCAGGAAAAGTTTATCACAACTACGTCATTCTTTACACTCAAAACAAGTAATCCTACATTTTAAATTAAAATGTAAGTTTAAATCACGCTACATAAAGATGATCCAACAAGTCTTCTGAACTAAACAACAAAATTGCTCATTTTGTTATTGCCTTCGAAAATGACCTGTTTGTGCTAATAGCAAATAAACATGTCAGAACCTGACCATCCGGAGCCCAGGTTCACCTCCAGTAGATTTAATGGGTAAATAGTGGTGATTCCTCAACATAAATACGTCATTAAAGGAACAAAAGAAGCCGGGAAATTTCCTCCAAGCTGACATTAAAGTCAGTGTGCAGCCGTTTCCCCCTCTAATCTGGTAAGTGCATTTACCCTTGGCCTGTCTGGGATATTTACACACAAAGTGATGCAGAACTTCACTTCAGCTCAGGTATCATTTTTGTTCAACCTTTCCAGATATTAATGAAACTTCCCACAATGTTTATTCAAGAACTTAAATGAATCCGAAGCGGTAAATCACGCCCACGTGTCTGAAGCCCGCGGACACAGTCAAGGGAACCGGGTGATAAATCACTGGAAGAAAAGGTAATGTGGCCTTATACGTCAAAGTTTAATCGCCACGCAAAGAATCACTCTCTCCTCGCAGACGACAGAGTCAAAGATACTCTGAGGTCCAGACCTTCACTCCTGTCCCACATCAATCACACCTGGGCGTTTTTCATTTTCTGACTGTAGATCTCTCTGCTGAGAGAGAGAGAGATATTACGGGACAAGTTATTTTTTGACATTAACTTGACACTCACCAGAGCAGCTGTCACATGTGGAGCTTTTTGTGGCACTACAGTGTTACAAAAAGTACCGTTAAAGTCTATCACATATCCCCTGTAGGTGATATGTAGGTCCCGCTAGAAATGGTAAATGGAGCTCTGAGAAAGTTCATTTTTAAATACTTATTTTACTTACTTCCTCCACTTTTACCACCGTACCTATCCTCTGTTCTCAACTCACAACATGGTAAAAGTGACCCCTAGAAACTGACATAACCCCAACATAGTACACTCCAATAGCTGAGTCATTCATTTTTAATCAATAAAGCAATTCATTTATTTACTAGCTCCCGATTAAAAAACTATTTATGAACTGGGTTCATACTCATCAAAATTAGTTACTGCTATAGTCATTTAGGTGATCAGGTCAGAATAAATTCTTCCTTCCACTGTTTCTTCACTAGACTTGATTCCTAAAACACCAATGAACTCTTCAAAGATCGACTCCTTCACAACTTCTGGATTTATTTCTTAATGGATTTACAGTGTTTTTGTAAGTAACATACAGACAAATTGATGAATTATATACAGTATAAAAGAACCAGAAACAACCTCAGAAAGGAGGCCTGATGAACACGAGCCCAAAACACTTGAAGAGTGAAGAGTATTGGAGAAGAGTTGTGCAACATGTTTCATTTTGATGGACTTTTACTGAAAAGGCTAACAGCATATCCCGTTAACTGAGCAGTCTGACATACACCCGCTAAATAAAATATGCAGTCACCAATCACTCCTTATCATTAGCACCATTTTGCTTCCCCAGTCAGATAAAAATGCATCACATATTCATTCACAAATAAGACAAGCTCATGTTTTCAGCCGTTTATAGTCAGTCTCACTCCCGACTCATCAAACACCACCACTCAGCATCGGAGACGGACGCACAGGGTCCCTCTCTTGGGTTCATTTTGGACGGACCAGGGACGGCGTGTCAATATACCCTCGTTACATGCATAGTGTCCTTTCAAAATAAACTTCTGTTGTCACAGGAAGTTTAGGCAATACAACCACTTAGTTAGGGTTGGTGGCTGACGCTTCATTGACTAGCGACTCACACGATTGACGATACCGCCAAGTCACATGACTAAAGACTGACGCGACAAAATAAGGCAACATTTACTTTTAGCTTCACACGGGACACGAACAGCGGTCTCCTGGTTGAAAGTCTTGTGTTTGTTTGACCCATCCAGCCCCTGATGTCGGACTCTGGAGGACCGTTTTTGTGTCAAAATATTGATTCCTTCAGTCAGTAGCCGTGTAATAAGCGGGATAATGTACAGTCAGCGGGTCATTGTCTTGAAAGAATCCCCTTCAGGGCGATGAAAGACCCCGACGTGAAAGCATCGCCCTGCCCGGTATTCTTTCACAACAATGACCGGCTCACTGGACATTATCCCTTACGTCACTTGCTCCGACCGAATAACGCTGTGGGTGGGTTTACATTGGAGTTAGTTGAAAGCCCGGTTCGTCACACACTGTTGCTAAAGGGTGGCTCGGTTTCCAATGCCGAGGGGCGCTGCTCAAACGGCTGTATTTGACGAGTCGGGAGTGAGAACGGGTTGTTTCAGCCTTCGCCAACCACTTTTCTGATGTTGCATTAAAGATCTTTAACCCTAGATGATCTGGACATCATTTATAATCACACACTCGTGTTCTGTCTGAGGCTCTGGCTTCTACATCTGTTTCATCTTTTAAACCACCTCTTAAAACTTCATTTTATAGATTACTTAATGACCTTTTGTTTCACAGATTTGACTCTGCCCTGTTCATACATTCCCCGTTGTTGATTTGATGTTTTTAAATAAGTATTACAGCCTTCCTTCTTCATATTATCATCATTATTATTATTATTATTACAAACTGGCTACAGATGGGAGCCGGGACATCGAGTGAAAACAAATGATAGCACGACAAGCGTTAGATTAGTGGATAATATCTCAAAGCACACGCTAATTTCACACTAACATTTTGTGTTGCCTGACACATGACTCAGTGACAGTTTACTACTCAGTGAAAGTTTCTCACTTCTCTGTATGCTTGTGCAGGCCATGTTTTTTGCATCTTTCTCTGCACCCTAAAGATTAACCAAACACCGCTGTGCCAAAATGATGGTGATGAGTGATGATGATGATGATGATGATGGTGCAGTTTGGGGGGTAATAGATTAAAACCCCCTAATCTATTGACCCATAACTAAAGTGATGTTTGAGCTCATAATCTTTTCATCTCGTGGTAAGTGAAACCCGCTTTGCTGGATTTTGACGGTCAGCAGACAATAGGGAGGATCGTTTTAACATGGCTCCATGCTGAGTAGGTGGAGGGGGGAGGAGGGATGCATGCAGAGACTGAGGGGGGAAGCAGAAGAGACCAATATTCACCTAATTGTATCTATGAGTCTTGGCGTGTCTTCCTGCACTTCCACCACTACAAACTGAGAAAGTCACATCTCATTTCAAATCTCCAAAAAACGCGAGCGCCGAGAAGCATCTTCAACGTCCTCCCGGGCTTTTCCCATTGTGTCTGGCAGCGCGATTGTTCCGATACAGCGATGCAGAGAGGAGGATGCACTGGGGATCCGGGCAATTTCATTACACCGAGTCAAGCTGTTTCAGTTCAGGATCCAGGCCTTTGTGCCGGTTGCCCAGCACTGAGAACTGGAAACATGGCACAAACAACATTATGTGTTATAGCAACTTCGCGCCGGGCCTTGTGATATGTCCATCTGCCGTGACTAGTGTTGCAGATCGCGCTGATGTCCCTGCCTCCCTGCCTGTGTTCCCTCGCCTCCTCTCACTGAAGCTCTCCAGGTTGCACCACCGCTCAGCCATAGTCGCCCTCGGTGCAAACTACTTTTGTTATTAAAAAAAAAAGGAGATTTTCTCAGTGCCGTTATGCTTTTGTGTGGATGTGTGGATGGAGAAGTTGTCACTAGCAAGGTTTAGCCTCTAGTGTGCTTTCTGGCTGCATCCTAGCATGATCATATCAGTAATTACAACTTATTCTGTATTACATATTGTGTCCAATCTGCATGGACGTATCATGCACACATGCTAATGTATGTGTGCATGATGGGACATGTAGGTACAGATGGGGCCGTCGCAGAAGTCCAACCTTCTGGTTGATACTTGTTTTACTACTGAAGATTTTTTTATTCTAGGTTTTGCACTCAGTTGGCTGTCAGAGCTTGGACACACAAAGGTTTACAGAAATTAAACATTTGAATACTAATTCTCTGGTTGAGGTTATCATCTTTGACTAAGGTTTGTCAATTAGCCTGATATTCATAAACTCATTTGTTCAAACTAGGGCTGTCAAAGTTAAGGCGACAATAACGTGTTGACGCAAATTTGTTTTAATGCCACTAATTTAATACATTAATGCAACTTGCGATTTTTAGGTTGTAGCGGGCTCAGTTTTGAAGCTAGTGTGAAGATACTGCTATGCTATGAAACTAGAAAACCTAAGGAATCTATTGGTACCAACCATGTCATACTAGCTTGTCACAAAGGAGGATAAATAACGTTCCAAACTTGTCCACCAAAACTGTCATGGCCATTTTCAAAGGGGTCCCTTGACCTCTGACCTCCAGATCAGTGAATGTAAATGGGTTCTATGGGTACCCACGAGTCTCCCCTTTACAGACATGCCCACTTTATGATAATCACATGCAGTTTGGGGCAAGTCATAGTCAAGTCAGCACACTGACACACTGACAGCTGTTGTTGCCTGTTGGGCTGCAGTTTGCCATGTTATGATTGGAGCATATTGCTTTATGCTAAATGCAGTACCTGTGAGGGTTTCTGGACAATATCTGTCATTGTTTTGTGTTGTTAATTGATTTCTAATAATAAATACATACATACATTTGCATAAAGCAGCATATTTGTCCACTCCCATGTTGATAAGAGGATTAAATACTTGACAAATCTCCCTTTAAGGTACATTTTAAACAGTGTGATTGAATATTTTAGTGGATTGACAGCCCTAGTTCAAAAATGTTTTCCTGCTGCTCTAACAATAAAGACACCCAACAAGACATGTGCTTCAAGACACGACCTGATTCCAACTTCCAGGAAAAAATATCCATGGCGTTAATGCAAAAATTTCTACATCAGATATCAAAGTATGATCCAAAACCCAACCACCAGAATGCACCGACTGTCCAAAAGCGAGCGAACGACAATCTGTCCCGCCTCTCAAGCTGTCGTCAAAAAAACACAAGAGCAGATCTCCAGCTCGTCACCTTCCAGCTACACTTTGATCTGATTTCATGTTGTTCCCCAAGATTACAACACCAGAACTACGCCGAGCATATTGACGCATTTTAAAAAGGAGATGGTTACCAGATGCCTGATCTTTAAATCCCCCCAAAAATGAGGCGATGCTTAATTCATATCATGCATTTATTAGAGAGTATTTTTACGGGGGTGATGGGGGGGTGGATGTGAATGAGGGTCGAGCTGCAGCATCTTACGGGCTAAGCTCACACTGAGACATATTGAGACTTTCATCTTGTGGATTATTCCGTCTTGGGGAGGGATGGACAGACGTTTGTGGGCAGATGATATTTTGAAATCTAAATAAACAAACACATGTCATGGGGTGTAATGGGGGTGAGGGGTGGGGGATGGTAGGGGAGGGGGGTCCTAAAGAGCCTTCAGCTATCTGCACAAAGCTGATTATGCTGAAGTAGGGGATTCAACTAGACAAGTTTATGTCTGTATTAATCAAGGAAGAATAAAATGAAAACGATGCAGCCTCTGTTCTATGATCACTGGGTGCATAATCAGATATCTCAGAAGGAGAGAGTTATCTCCAGCACGGTGGCACATGGTGATGAGAGCAATAGAGGATGTTCTGGCTGAGTGAACACAATAGTGTTATGATATCACTGCTGGGCTGTTTTATGGGTTTAGTGGTTGGTCCATGCAGCCAATGCATTAATACTACAGACAATCCGGCTCTTAATATGACAAAGCAGAAGCACATTAGTAGAACAAGAAATCCTAAATGTTATCGGATCTTTTCTTTTCCCCTCTGATAACTGAAATGAGAGCCGTAATCTGCAAATAAGTCCTTCTGGGGACGGAGACAAAGAGCAGCAATAACGCTGTAAATCAGGCAGAAGAAAGACTTAAATAGTTTCCACATCTTTATCATTTCACCACTAATTAGTCCTTACATCTCACGAAGCCATGAAAGCGGAAGAAAGTGAGTATTTTTAGCAGACTGCTGTGTACATCCATCCAACAATTCAGTGCAATCCATGTGTTGATTGTTAGATCCAGAGCTCTGTTATAGACATTTACTTTAGTGAGAAAGATGACAATTTGTACAGTATGTAATAGGTTTAGTTTTGAACAAAAAGGAAATTTAGTAACTACACATCAGGTCAAACAGCTGTATATTAAAAAATAAAGAGTAGCTGCGGATATATTATCGCAGTAGTAGGGCTGACCTCGACCAACGGAATTCTTAGTTGACTAACACTCATATTTAGATTTAGATTTTAATTGTTTACATATATAAAAAATGTACAAGTTGATAAATAAAAACATTAAAATGATTTTATCAACTAATCGATTAGTTGATTTAATTGACAGATCTGTAAAACTGAGTTTCTCCACATAGAATCACACAAAATCACCACCTTGAATCTTGTGTTTACCAGAGATGAGCTCATAAGTTTCTGGAAAATAACAACTAATCGACTAAAGAAATCTCAGTCGACTAAGACGACCAATTATTCAACTAATCGACTAAGAGAGGGAAGCCCAAAGCTGGAGTATATTTGTGAATATTGTAACATATTTTGGAAAATTTGTTAGTAGTATTAGGTCTTGGTAGTTCAAAATAGTATATTATGTTATTGTAAGTTCACCATACATTTATGTCCTCTGTGAGGAGAGGCAACAGCGAAGATGGTGGATTTGTTGTAGAAGAATCAGCCTTTGCAGAGTAAAAAATCGCCCAGGCTGATTCTAGTGATGCTCCATTCTCCATTTCAATGCATAAAAGCATAAATGTGGTGTGAAATGCATCACTGCCGGCAGAGAAGACCATAATTATTCACGCACATGAATGGACTTTATTGGCATTGTCAACCAGGACAGGTGCGACCCCATAAGCCATAACAAGCTCATCTACATTTCACAGAATGAAAGCGTGTCTCAGCCCCGGCTAATGTGTCGGCTTGTTTTACACTGCAAAAAACAGAAAAAAACTATACATGTAATATTAAATAGCATTTAGATTTGACACTAAATATAACAGCGTTGCTTAGCATGGTGTATATCAAAGTGTAAAAGCCTTTACACACCGGGGGGGTTTTAAGATATTTTTTCGAACTGCTGCTTTAGTCATGAATACGTGGAGGCTCCGTAGTCTGATCCAAGATCACAAACTTTATTCAGTGGTCAACTTCAGGGTCTGAAAAGTGAAGCCAATGCTAAAGTGCCTTAAACCTGCATTCTTTCTAATAGCCAGCAGGGGGCAACTCCTCCGGTTGCTAAAAGAAGTCTGATTGTATAGAAGTCTATGAGAAAATGAGCCTACTTCTCTCTTGATTTATTACCTCAGTAAACATTGTAAACATGAGTTTATGGTCTCAATCTCTAGTTTCAAGTCTTCTTCAATACAGCATGATGTTCATTTAGTAAATTATGGTCCCATTTAGAGTCAGATAGAGCATAAAGCAGGGGATGCTTTAGGGCGGGGCTACCTTGTGATTGACAGGTCGCTACCGCGGTGTTGTCCGGTCTGGGAGTTGTCCGTGTATTCATCTTAGAACTTTAACCCTTTCAGTGTGTTTTCACTTCATCAAAGTTAATTTTAAAATTTTGGTCGCTTAAAAATTTTATTCAGCGTTAGGTTGTACTTAGCTCCACCCTCTTCTGGTTGCAAAAAACCAAGATGGCGACAGCCAAAATGCCGAACTAGAGGCTTCAAAACTGCAGTCCACAAACCAATGGGTGACGTCATGGTGACTACGTCCACTTCTTACATACGGTCTATGACTTTATTACTCCTTTCAACCTTGATAAAGGCAGCGCATAACAGATTGGGTCCTTCTGTTCTTACCTTTCACAATAAAAGCCCTAGATATACACTGCGTAAATGATATCTAGAGGGAACTCAAATTCACTCTGAGCATTTCGCTAAAAGGAAACTCAATAAAATGGTTTCCAGTAGCTTAGGCTTTACAAAAATGTAGTCGTGTTCGTGTCATTTTTTGTTTATTCATCACGCCCCCCGGTGTGTAAAGGCCTTTACTCTGAAGCCCTTGTCTCTCAGCTTATAGCTCAAGTGTTCTTGGAGCACCACAAAGAGGCGTTGATCATCTGGATGGATTACTGCCACAAAGTGATTTAACAAGACGATCATAGATTCCTGATTATCTCTTTAATACAGCAGAAAATTCTAAATTGTTTCTGTTACTATGATGGAAAAGTAGCTCCCGACACCACCAGTCAAAGTGACTGAAGGAGTCCCCACCCCATCGTCGGGTAATAACCGCCGTCTTCCTCTCCCCAACTTTGACTCTAATGTATCTCCAAAGTCATCAATGGATGAAGCTCATTTCTGCTTTATGTTGGAGTAAGAGAGGAGAGAGGCACATTTCATCCGCCGCCGTAATGACATAAACATCAATCTGTCTGAACTGCTGCTTAAATGACTGTGTAACCTTTACAGCACTGTTAAAGAAAGATGTATAATTTCTGCATAAAACAGAGAAGCTGAGGTAATAAAAAGAGGAGTCTAGCTGATGCACTTTCACTTTACTGGACTTGCAGTCTTTTTTATGCCCAGTCAAAAAGTCGCGCCCCGAGAGTCACTTTGTAAAAGACTCACTGATATTTCCTGCTTTAAACACGCACATTAAGATATTCACTGAATTTTAACAGATTTAAAAATGGCTGGGAACAACAACAGATTGAGAGCCATAAAAAGTAGAATAAAGCCTTTATTACCCTCTGACATTCCCCACATAATGGAAATATTTTACAATGCCTCCCATTTATGGACCTCTATCCACTATAAATTATATTATGCAAGAAACATCATCATGACTGCTGGCATTAACTACTTTATATGAAATAGGTTTCCAGAGGGAAGGATTGACTTGCTATACGTAGCCCGGAACAAAATTCAATCTGCCGCCATGTTTAATGCCACATTTTTTATTATCTTGCAAGCATATGTTGGAATGGCTACAGATGATGAAGCTAGCTGCTGGGCAAAGTGATCACCAGGGCTGTGTTTTTTTTTAAAGCTCTCTTAATAACAGGATCCGGCAAATTGTTTGTGACCTTTGTCAAGGTTTAGCTGGAAACACAGAGGCTAGCAGCAGCCACTGTGCTAGCCCGCGGCGTGTGTGAATATGCAAAGCTCCCCTGGTTTGTTTTATTTATTTATTTATTTTTTTTCCGTGCAAGGATTCAACATGAAAACGTGAAATTGTTTGGAGACCTTTTGCCTTGCAGGGCCTTCATGGGGAGAAGCCACATAGAGCTGAGCTCCGCAAGAATGTTTGATGCCGCTTCCTTAGTTGAGCATATGCCACATTCTGTTGTCGGGAGGCTGCGTCGGTGTGGTGGCCTTTTTTCACAGAGCTGCAACTCTGGCCACCGGGGAGGAAGGGCTGGTCAGGGACAGCATCTGTCCAGCCCTCTGTGAGCATTATGACATGCATGACCTGACTCAAAACACAAAGGTAGGCAGAAACATACCAACAATGCTGCTCTTCTCACATTTTACCCCGTTACTGAATGTGCTTCACAGGTTGGGCTGTGTATTGGTAAGAATCTGGCGTTATGTATCATGATACTGGGGTAATGATTCAATATATTGTAGGGATGCACCGATCCAACTTTTTCAGTCCCGATAGCGATACCTGGGTTTTGTGTATCAGCCGATACCGAGTACCGGTCCGACACCAGTGTTTTATTAATAAGCTGCATGCCTGAGTGAAGTGACTGAAATCATTCTTTTATGTGTAAGGCGACATCCGGCTTGACTTGAATATTAATATTAATAATAATAATAATAATAATAATAATAACTTGGAATATTGCTTTCCTGACAAATAAATACATAGATATAAATTTACTGAATTGTTATTTATTATTAAAATAATAAATCATACATCAGCAACTTGTACGATTGTTGTACGATAAACAAATCTTAAAAAAAAACAGGAACGTCTATTGAAATGGAAACCTTATAATGCAGGAACAAATTGGTCAAAACTTAAACAGGAAATAAAATTCCAGTATATAATGTACAGTATATAAACATAATATTGAATTGAATAGATCGGCTCCATTGTCACCAATATCCGATCCAACTATTTGAGTCAATAGCCGATCTGGTATCGGTGCATCTCTTATATATTGTGATATATTGTGACGCTATAAGCAAAGCGATATATTGCAATTGTTTTTACATTTAGGAAAACTGTCACTGTATAAAGAAGATACCAGATATTGTATGTAAAAAACTTCATGGTTTTTGCTGCAAAACTGCATGTGATTATCATGAACTGGGCATATTTGTAAATAGGAGACACCCATAGAACCCATTTCATTCACATATTTTGAGGTCAGAGGTCAAGGGACCCCTTTGAAAATGGCCATGACAGTTTTTCCTCAACAAAATTTAGCACAAATTTGCCAAATATTTAGCGTCCTTGCTTTTTAGGTGAGAATAAAAATGTAAAAATGAAAATTTTCCCTTTGGTTCATCACAATTTACTCAGGCAGAGTAACAGTCACAATGTTACTGACACTGGGGATGAATTCTCGTACCTATCCATAGAGACCAAGATCATGCATATAGACCTGGTAGTTGTGGAGCTATTCTATGATTTATTTTGGGTATGTCTGTCTAGGGCGAATCACACCTTCCAGCACCCTAGGACTTAAGAGGTTAAGAGGTTAATTAAAAATCAATACAGTGTTTTGGAGAATCGATACAGTATCACACCACATAATATCACAATACTCATTTATATCGATATTCTCTTAAACCCCTAATTACAGGTCCCATAAAACCTCCATGTCATTCATGTCGTTGCATTAGAAATGACACTCTGGGAGAAACATGCGGGTCAAAGGGGTCAAAGTGAAATGTATAAGCAGTTAAACGTACAGTAGCCAGGAGGGAAGAGGCTTAATGGAGAGATCAAGAGAAAAGGCAGGAGCTCATGGAGGAAGGAAGGAGGAAGAAGGAGGAGGGAGGGGGAAGGGAGGAAGGAGGTGACGGGGGGGCAGGTGGTAGGCATGGGCAAGGGTATGCTGGTGCATCTGCCTGCGGCGATGGTATTGACGGACATATTTCCCACAGCTCTGAGTCACGGCGGGATCATCGCACATGATTACGGGGGGGATCAGCATGATCGGCTGTCGCTGATTTCGCTGACATCTGTCGGTGAGGTGATACAAGCTGTGACAAGGATTGCCCCAGACATGAAATCTTGAGCGGCTGTTGAGCCACGGTGGACAAGGCTTCTTGTTACTCTGAGCTACAAACGACAAAGCACCTCCATGAAATGTTTTACCTGCAGAATGAAATGAGAAAAGACTTCTCCGTCTGCTTGTCCCAACAACTTGGAAAAGCCTCGGTATTCAGTGATACTCCGGCACACACTTACAAGAAAATAACTTTGGCACATATGCATAAAAGATAAGATGCAACTTTATTCATCCTCAGGGGAAATGTAGTGCTGCAAGTTGCAGTACAAAGTAGGAAAGAGTGCAAATCTAAAACATAATATAGCAAAAAGGTGCAAATCCAAAATATACACAACGCCAGAAAATATAAAAAGGTTAACGGTACGGATCATTCTTGGTTCGTTCATAATAATAAGGCGCTAGAACAGCTGATCTCTCAGCTGTGGGGGTGGGAGAGTGGATATTGCACATGCGTGCATACACATCTGTGCAAATATATTGCCAGTTGGACAATTTTAACATATCGCTCAACCCTGTCGTTTAGACAACATGAAGTCTTGAAAACAACACTGCTAGGCAACGGCAAAATGGACACTACCATTCGGCGTCTAGAAGCCACAGAGGCTAACAATTAAGCAAGCTAGCAAGTGTGTAACGTAATGCAGGAAATGCAAGGCATAATAAGAGAGGAAAAAGATGAGTCCGTTGGGAATATCAACATTTCCCTCAGACATCAAATTATGAAGAAAACTCTAAAATGACAGTATGTTAACTTGCCATCCACCAAAAAAATGAAGTTCCATGACCTCCACCATTTCCGACAACGTCAACAAACAACTCGTGAACTCTGAGCTTTCAGAAGATTTCCACTTACGAGGTTGTGAATACAACAAGAGGGGGGCGTTCATATGAACTCTTTATCCGACCCCATTTGAAGGCAGCATAAAAACACACTTGACCAGTGAGAGTGAAACGTCACAGCGAAAGCAATTCACACATAATCCACTGATTGAGCGTCCTTTGCTAAAGCCAATACAGTATCTGTCCAGCTTCAAAAGATGGATTATTAATCCCAGGGTAAGTAATTGCATGGTTCATAACAATGAGATTCGGATTAAGGAATTCATTACGGGTTTGAAGCGGAGCACAGCTTGTATACAATTACCTTTAAGTCCAGCCCAAGAGATGAAAAATCATTCCCTCAATATGGAGCGCCGGGACCGCTTTGATGTGACCCTCAACACAGAAAATGATCTCTCAGCTAAATCCTTTCTTCATTTCATCTCGGAGATTCGAGGGAGATTCTTAAACATATGGCTCAAATTGTTGGTAATGGCTCGGTGGCGAGTCATCTGGGGCACAAGCCTGAGCCCTTTCTCATTTTTAATGCAAGCTCTATCTTTGATTAAATGTCACATATGCCGGAAGAAAATCCCTTTTTTTTCTCCTTAGAGAGCCGTTCCAAGAAAAAGAGATCCAAACTGCGCCCTGACCACGATGAAGACACCAGACACAATGCTGCCATGCTTGTAATGAATCATCTTGGAGGTTACATCCAACAATTCAATTGACAGAAAAGCTTTTATTGCTGAAAAATATGCTCTAGTACATTCAAAGAAATAGCTCAAGAAACGGGTTTGTTTGGCCTTTTAATGTCCCGTGGTCGTCTCGGTTCAGTTTCAGAGGCTTTTCCATCCTGATAAGAATTAAACTTGTAGAAGAAAACATTTGATGGTCATGAATCGCAGTCTAACTATTTTGATAATTGATTATTTGATTTGTTTTTAAGGCAAACAAAGTCAAAATTCTCTGATTCCAGCTTGTGAAATGCGAATATTTTCTGGTTTCTTTCCTCCTCTATGACAAAAAACTGAATATCTTTGAGTTGTGGACAAATCAAGACATTTGAGTACGTCATCTTGGGCTTTGGGAAACACTGATCGAGACATTTTCCAGACCAAACAACTAATCAATTAATCATGCAAATAATAAAAAGAATAATCGGCAATGAAAATATCCATTAGTTGCAGCCATAACTGTCTTATTTTGCATAAATACAATGTAGAAGTAATGCAGCATTTATAAATTATTATAAAGTAATTAAGAACGTAAGATCTGCGGCATACTCTGTGGTGTCTAATCCAGCCGTCTAGAAGGTGTGTGGTTACAATTTCTGAATTAATCTCTCCATTTAACGCCTCGTTTGAACAAATAATGAATAAAGATTTAATCAGCATACATGGTTTAACAACAAACAAAGAGCTCAACTGCAAGTAAAAATGTCACCGCTGACAATGATGTTCCTTCAGAAGAAAAATAGATTTATAGGATCCAAGAAATTTGGGAATAAACAGACATTTATAAAACATCTAAATGAATTAATAGTTGTTAAAGACGTTGTTTTTCTGCTCGGTGAGAAATGCAAAGCTAGCTGTGAGGCTGAAGGCTTGTTTGAGGTTGTTTATTGTGTATGTGACCAGTCATTTACATGAATAATGTCACCCCGCTTTACCACCACAAGTGTTTATGACAGATTAGAGGCCAGCATCCAACTGCATTTTCATTCCAGTTATTTTTGTTTTAATGCATGTGTGAATCAATTAATGCTGTCATAAAAGGCCACCATAAACTGTGTGCAGAAGTTAATGAGTCCGGCATTACCACATCATTACACCAGCTGGCATAATGGAGCATGTGTTGTTTGTCATAATATATGCTGCCATGCTTAACAGTCATAAATTGTTTGGATTGGGAAGTTTTGTTTTTTTGTTTGATGACAAAGACAAAAGGCTAGTGCTCTGAGATTACCGTACCAACAGCAGGTACGTACACGTGTACGCACAGGTGACTTCACAGCTGATGGGATTCATCAGGGGTGATTTCAAAGACTCAAAAGAAGCTAATAACGATTTAAGGATTCCATACACAGCACTTGATATCTGTAGAGGTATTGACAAAGCTCAAAACCTTTATCAAGGGCTTCTTGAAGATGCACTGCCTTATTATTTTTATAGCACCCAATAGCATTGCTAACACCCTGCTTTGAATCTTAACATACATGTAGTTCACAGCTGCGTTTTGAAACTTGATGAGCAGATGTGTCTCTGTGAGTCGGTTTGAGTTTATTTGCAACATAAATTATGCCATTTCTCTTTGCCAGAATTAGGGATGCTCCGTTATCGGATCGGATATCGGGCCGATACTGACTCAAATAGCTGGACCGGGTATTGGTGACAATAGTGTCAATTCAATTCTATGTTTATATACCATATACAGGTACATTATATACCGGCATTTTAATTCCTGTCAGTTTTGAGCAATTTGTTGCTGCATTAAAAAGGTTTGAATTGTAATTCCTGTTAATTTTAAAGATTTTTTACCAAGTTGTTCGTGTAATATTTCTTATTTTAATACTAAATAATTCATTAAATGTATGTATTTATTTGTTTTATTTTGTTTTACAAAGTTAGGAGAACAATGTTTAAGTCAAGCCTGTTGTTGTCTTACACATAAAAGAATGATCCCAGTCACTTCCACATAGTGAGGCATACAGATTATTAATTAAAAACTGCTATCGGATCAGTCCTCGGTATCGGCCGATACACAAAGCCCAGGTATCTGTATCAGGAAAAAGTCGGATTGGTGCATCCCTAGCCAGAATTCACTTCTCTAGTATTTAATCCAGTTAAGAACACAAAATACTCCCACTACCATCACTACTAATAAATAGTCAAATATACCCAGAAACCCTTGCGATTTAGGTAGTTTCTTGTAGTTTGATCGCACAATGTCCTCATGCATATTAAACAGTACTTCGGCCTGACAGGGACTGAGTCACCTTCTTGTTTTTCAGTGTCAGTGCTGTTTCTAAAGGTATTATTCTCACATGTAAAGACATTAAGACTGAACCTAAGGAGGAAAGGCTCCAGACTCAAACATGCCTGTATTAAATGCATCCTAACTGTGTCCACTGTTAAAGGTGAGTGTTGCTCATAAACAGCTTTTCCAGCACACTAACGCTGAGCTCAGTGGACCCTGCCACCATAAAGGCAGGTTAAAAATGCATCACAGTGAGCGCCACTCATGCAGCACATGTTTCGTTCAGTCACAAGCCGCACAAAATGTGCCTCCATCCATCGTCTCATAAGCAGTCTGCGGCACAGCGAGGGGGAGGAGCCCGGCCTGTCTCAAGGTCACCGGGCCCTTCACCACTGTGGCATGATGGGTAGCTGCTGCCCGTGCCAGGCAGCCAGCCAGCCAGGAACTGCCCGGGTTCGCCTGGCTGGCCTTACCTTGACTGAAAGGAGGGAGGAAGGCACCGGCGGCCCCCTGCCGCTCGGTAACTGGTACCAAATGGTGCCTCCCCTCTGGGGTCCTGACCTGCGAGCAGGCAGAGTCCCAGGACACCTCAGAGCCGAGCTGGAGGATGGGCAGACAGCTGTCTTCTGTCAGTGGGCCCGTGGACTTCGAAGATCATCTTTCTCTGCACACACCCGGTCATTTAGCAGGAGACCTGGTCTGAAACCAGCCAGGTAAAGGACTGTTCAAAAAAAGTTACAGTCGCACTGCAACTAAAACGGTTTCTGTTGTGTACGTTTCCCCCGCAGTCCGAGGGGCTGGACACATGAAATCCATGGTGAGTGCACCGCATGTCATGTGACGAGGAACAACCAATCACAGCCGGCAGATATCTTTTCTTTCTTCCGTAAATATCAGTTTACGTTAAATATATGGAGGAGATCATTTTAGTGCAGGCCTACCCAGAGCTTTACCATCTGTCCTACGGACTATTTACTCGCTTCTCCCGTTCTGTCCGAAGATGTCACAACATCCGGTTGAAAGGTCAAACTGACACAGAGAAACTTAGAAGTAATGTTACTGTGAGGGATTTACGCTGCTAAAAATGCATTTATCTTTGTTTTGACTGTTTAGTTTAGTCAGTGAGGCTTCCTGCTAAATTACCGTAACTGAAAAAAACGTTTTTAGACGCAGCATGTGTAAAGCGTGATAGGGGTATTATTTGATAGGGGTATAACGGTACGTCGTATATTCATACCGAACCGTTTGGGAACATGAGTTTGGTTCAGTATGCAACATCTTTTCAGCACACCCTGTAACCCAAACAGCTGTTTATGTCTACTACTCGCACACGTGAAATTCTGGAGGATGAATTTTACCCAGAAATTTTTGTTAGCGTACCAGATGTATCGGGAAAACAATATCAAAAACTGGATGCAAACAGAGTAAAAGATCAAACCAATTGTTTCTGTAAAAGAAGAAGTATGCTTGGTTGACTTTCCCCGGATAAATAAAGGTGAAAAACACATCATATCTCTCTCTCTGAGTCCAGGTAACCGCTTTAAATCTGTCTGAACAGTGAGTGTAAAAAGCCCTGGTGAAACATAAATAAATCCTCTTTTAATTCTCTGGAGTCTGGAGAGCTTTCTAAGTAAATGAAGAGATAACACAGCAGATATAAACAGTCTTACTTCCTGTTCTGCTACCTCTACCTCTGAAGCCAGCGAGGCTCTGAGGAACAGTGTTATATGGATCTTGATGGGGAGAAGCTGCATAATTAATTTGTATATTCTAGCATGACAGATGTTTGATTTTGGCCGTAAAAGTAATTAATAAGAGAGTGGAGGGAGAGGCAGATTGCTGGAAGATTATTTATGAAGACTCCTCACCGAGCACATTGGACGGGGGGGAGGTAGGCTGTGTGTGTGTGTGTGTGTGTGTGTGTGTGTGTGTGTGTGTGTGTGTGTGTGTGTGTGTGTCGGTCCTTGCTCATGCCCCAACATCACCTGCTCCCCTGGCTGTCCCAGCTGTTAGCCTAGCTGCTACCACGGTCATCTCCAAACATTTGTTTTAATGTCCCTCTACGCCCGAGGTAACAACTCAAATGACTAACATACAACAACAAACATTGCACCTGTGTTTGAGATTTCATAACAACGTCGAGCCGGAGGATTTAATCGTGGTGAGAGGGGAAAAAATTAATCAACAAATGTAAAACATACTCGTCTGATTGTTCCAAAGGGCCAAACCAGAACAGCTGCTTCTACTTGGAAGAGAGGAAGACGAGCGATTCAGAGGATTCAGACAGATGTTGACATCTGCCTCACACAGAGGTAGGAGGGAAAACATTTGTGGAGGCCTAACACTAGCGCACAGGTAAATGTGTGATCAGTTTGGTTAACACTGACTAGGGATGTCACGAGAACCGATACTTCGGTACCAAGTCGATGCCAAAATTCTAAAAAAGTGACGGTACTCTTTTTCTGCAGTACCGACGGTACCGTGCGATGCCTGTAATGGTCGTTAGTAGGGATGTGACAGTGAGGAAACTTTTCCCACCGGTTAATAAACTTGTGACAACACCGGTGTCACCGATTACACCGGACATTTTACAAGAAAGATGACGGTCATCATGTGCAGAGCGCTGACTCTGATCTTCACCGTCGGGTGGCGGTGTGTCTGGCCTCTCCGGTAGAGCTTTTGCTGCGGGGGTCTACCTAGCGCCGCTGCTCCGTGGCGATTACCTCATTAATGTTATGGTTCCCTTATAGCATTGGGATTAAACGTGAAATATTGCCAAATGGATGCGTTTGCTTTTCGCTTCGACAATAAATCCTCTGCTCCTACTCCTGCTACTCTGAGATGACGGACCAGATGCATTCACTGTCAGTATGTAGCGTCCGTCGTCTGACTATCGATTGATAACATGACAGTGATACGCCAGAATGAACAAAATGGGTCAATTCTTTTTATTTATTACTTAAAGGCTACATGCCTCTGTTTTGTAATGTTCAAATGTTTTTAATAAAAGAGTATGTGTTGAATTACAGTACAGGGGATTTATTGTTGTTTTGTTTTGTTTTTACCGTGGTATCCAATTTGGTATCGAGAATCGTGGAAATTCACTGGTATTGGTATCGACTACTAGATTTCTGGTACCGTGACATTCCTAACACTGACAGCCCAGGTAGGCAGGTAGATAGGTAGGTAGACAGGCAGGCCATCCATTCATTTCATTGGACGAGCTTATTACAGTCCTGCAACAGCCACAGATACCAGATTTTTTTATTTTTTTGTCAGAGCATTTGGTTTATTGCTGTCGGGATGTAATGAGGATTTAAACGTTTACTGTAGAAACATGGCCGGCTCCATGAAGAGGACCCGCTCCTTATGTAGATATAAACGACTCATTCTAAGGTAACAAAAACACTACCATTCTTATTTTCAGGTGATTATACACTAAAGAAAACATATTTATTAATATTATATTCCTTTTCGGCCAAAAGATCCCCTTAACTGTTACACATTATTCTTTTAATAAATATGGGCTTCAAGCAATCACCTCCTCTGGTATTTATTTCTATGAAGGGGACAGGGGATAAAAAGCTGAATATAAGCATCTGTCCAGATGACGTTGTCGTCTTAATGAAGCTCATTACTGTTTTCTTGGAAGAGTACCAAGACTTCAATAGGAATTATTCCAGACTTTGAAAATACTTCTTCAAACGTTCCTGCCCTGTACGTTCTTACTTACTTGTGTGTGATGCCCCTTTATCTACTCATTTAGTCTTTCATGCATCCTGTTAGAATTCATCAACTGTTGTGAGAATATATTCATTTAATGCAACCTCTTATTTCCTCAGTACTGTAAACTACATAATCATATTAACGCAGTAATGTTCAAGTAACAACAGCATGTTTACGTGTGTATGCTTCATGTTTATATGCTAACAATTAGCATTTTAGCATGCCAAAGTTAGCATATTAATTTTCTTGGAGATTAATGGAGTTCAAGTAAATACAAGGAAAGTCAAAAAGTGGAGAACACTTCCTGAAGTACACTTCAATGTAGTGCACTTTGTGCACTCTGTACTCACTTGAGTAGTACGTAAATTTCAGCGGGGTAGGGTCGTCTCAAATCGAACACTCTGCGCTGCACTGACCGGAAATGACGACCGCGGCTCGCTACCCGCCAAAATATCTTCTGAAAAAAAATGAAAGCAGAGTGGAAATTACGTTTCCAACCTCATGTTGGCTGAAAATGCACCGGTATGTTTACGTATTGTTTTATTCTGTTATCTACGTCTGTTTGAGTAGTGGTCGTAGCTCCGCCCCTTCCGCTACATAGCCAAGATGGCGACAGTTGAGTGTGGAAAGTGTCCAGCGTTCCACACTCAACGATCTGACCGTTTTGAGTACAACATCCGGGTACTTTGAGTGCACTGCATTTTGCCGTACTTCCCAGTGTGAGCGCACTTATGCACTCAAAATAGTAAGTGTAAGTACAGAAGTACGCGGATTGGAACACACTCCATGAATGTGTTGTACCAAATTTCATGGCATCCGGTACTCGTCAAGACATTTCACTCTGGACCAACAGACCGATGGGCCGACCAAAGCTGCCACTTCTAGAACCACGCTGCTAGCATGGCTAAAAATAAATCCAATATGAAGTCAAGCGGCACAACTTTGGTCAACAAGTACGCATGGACTTACAGAAAGACAGACCGAGGAGGAGAAACTAAATAATTAGATACGGCCAAGTGTTTTGCAACAGCAGGGACGGGACAATTTATGCCTCAATCTAGGCACAAACTTCCGTTTTTCTTTTTTTCCCCCTTTTTATTACAGAGCGGTACGGCTTCAGAAGATAATAATGAACTGTAATGGATGCCAAACAGTGAGGACAGGGAGTGAATGTAATTTTCTCAATGAGGGCATAAATCTCACGCGGAGGCTGTTGCTGGAAAGTCTTGTGGATATTCAAATCTGCTGCTTTGATTGAAGCAGTCACAGTACATCACAGGCATTGTAACTCGACAGAAGGTTAGCGCAGGTGATCTGCCACAATGTGATCTTGTTCATTGCAGGTGTGGATGCTCTCTGGGTTCTTATTAGTCAGCAATGATTAAAAAAAACAAAGCTTTGATAGCAGTGCAGAGGAAGGGGGCGATTTAATCAAACCCCCTCCTCCTCGCTGTAATATATATACGTTGTTGTGACAACAATAGGGTCTTGTTTCATTTAGCTGTGAAGTCTATGGGCTTACATTAATTCAGACCGCAGCCAGGGCCATGGATTATGGGAATTAAACATTATCTGAATAAGAATAGAGGTGGGGAGCAAGGCATGCATGGACAGCTATGGAGAGATTAAGGTCTGACTGATCTCTCTGTTAAGCCTTGTAGCTGCAACGTGATGAGACCCTCTGGTGAACAGCTTTCTCTACTGGCGTCTGCAGGTGTCACCAGTGATGGTTAACTGGGAAGTGCACCAGTAGTTATACATCTTTTATACCTCAAAAATACTCAAAACCAAACATGTAGCCTCTGTAATGACTCCCTCTTGCAGATGTGGAAATAATGGCATGAAATAATGATCTTTTTTCACCTGTGCTTTCCAGGAGTTAATCTTAGGTAAATTAGCAAAGAAAATTAGGGCCTGCAAATACTTCATTTCACCAAAACAAGGGCATGTTAAGACCTGAAATGTGATTGCAGGTTTCTAATATGGATAAAATGATGAGATGCAAGACAGTCACACGTTTTCTCAATAAATTGGTGCTCTGCTAAAATCAAAACTAAATATAAACTTTGACAAAATCCTCTTCATCTCATCAAGGTAGATTTTCCCAAAAGTTTCAGCTGCATCTCACGGTCTTCATCAGCGAACAAGATTTGCTCGATTGGACTTTGAGTTATTATTATTCTGTCAAACTACTATTACCAAAGTCAAGAATGAGCTTTCATGCTCAAACACACACTGTGACAGCACTCTGAAGCAGTAAATAGGAAACGGAGGCCAGAGAACTGAGGACACTTTTAGTGCTTTTGTCTACACAAATCTGGGGAAATACCGGAAATAAACAAGTTGCCCTTCCTGCGGTGGCACCTTCCTACAATACGTCCGCATTTGAATGCAAGCTGTCCTATGAAGTGTACAGAATAAAGTAACTCCATCAACTAACTGTGGCTTTATTGTGAAATCTAACATTAGTTGCTCTAAGGGCAACCTAACGATCACAAAGTAAACATCACAAACAGAACACGTAGCGTACGATGGTGTACAGTGTTTAACTGGTGACTCAGCTGAATGCGTTGTGGTTGCATGAAGGTGTCGTAAAAGCTTTCAATTTTACTTTAAGCTATTTTAAATACATACCCATCTGTGTTTATTATCTACGCCAACCATTTACGGAAGTTACTACAAGCAACCACAGATGCATTTGGCTGAAAGTCACCCATTAACACGGTTAGCAGACACTGAGTTAAACTGAGGAAAACAAAAAACGTTGCCTGATTTTTCTATATTGATATTTGTGTGCTTTTTCTGTTGTAAAAAAGCTACATAAATAGGTTCAAAGTATATCACCACTTCTACACAATCTCTCACTGGAGCGACTCCCTGTGCTACAATCTGACACAATATAAACTCGGTAACTGTGACTGTTTTTAATTCAGTGGTTTTGGATCCTCATCCTTTAAAAATCAGACATTTCCACCCTTTTCATTAAAGTACAGTCTGGTGACAGCAGCCTTTCAACGGCTATTCACTTCATTCATCAGTAGTGATCATTTCACAAGAGGAAAGTACTGTTCACAGTAACAAAACATGACACTACAGTATAGCTGAAAGGCATTATACTGTATATATTGTGTTGTGTTTCATGAGTCATCATGTGATTCACTGAGGTAAATTATCTTGCGTGACCTCCGACAGGGATGTTGAATCCCAGTTTGATCATTACCGGTTTAGTCTGCTGCGTCAGCTCTTTTAATTCCCAAATTTCAAAAAGACGAGCCAGTGAATGATGATAATTGATTTCAAGAACTCTGGGAAGTACTGTATGCGCACTAAAAAAAGTGATAACACTTCAACTAAGTAAAATATCACTTCAAATACTTGTTTGACCTCCTCCGAGTTGTCAAATTAAATGTCCTTGATAGTAAATGTGCGAGATTGCAGAACGGACAGGTACGTTCAGCCGCTGCGAAAGAAATTCCGAGCGTATAATTGTACAGATGTGTCTGATTAATGGGTAATATATTTGAAATTAATTACAGAGCAATAAATTAGCGCTCTAACACAAGACAAAGTGAATTGAGTCTTTCTCTTTCTTGAAGGATAAATAGAGAGATGAAATATAATGAAGAAAGAAAGTGATCATAAAGAAATACATTTGCATACTAATTAAACCGGCGTAATAATCTTACCAATATTCTTCAAAGGAGTGTACTCAATAGAAGTCATTTCCATAACTTACTGAATTATTGTGCTACTGTCCTGGAGTACTGTGGGGAACTTGTGGGTAAGCTTTTTCCTCGTTGTTTTTAACTTTCCTGCTACTAAACTTTCATTCATTGTAATTCCCGGCACACCCTGAACACAGGGTTAAATGTCCTTTCAATCTGTTAATTGCAAGACTTTATAATTCAAAGGAAGGGATCCAAGACCTGCGATAAATCAAACAACCACTCTCAGGGTTTTAATGAATTCCTCCCAGTGACATTGCAGGTAGTATCGTCTAACCTGAAGACTCAACAGTATTCAGTAAGCACACCCGTCACTAAAAAAACGCCTGTTAGAAAGGGACTCAAACAAATCATCTCCAGACTCAGGTGTCTGTTCTGCAGCACAACGGGAGTTTGAAAGAAGTTCACTCTACATGGATGAAGCAGGTGCTAACCTACATTCAGCGTAGCAGCGTCCCTTCAGAGCAGAGGGAACATATGGCCCTCCTCCACAGTTTCCTAAACACAACCTGTCGCCTCCAAAAGGCTCAGCAGCAGACGGGGAATATTCACCTGCACGGGTACTGAATCTCACCTGATCAGAGGATGCAAAGGATGAAATAACAATGTGACAGTCTTTTGTTTTGTTAACATTGTACATTGTGTTTTTCCACATAGTGCATGTTGTTAACTAGGGGTGTAACGATGCGTTTCTACAAAGATACGATATGTATCCATGGTTCCGATACGATTCAAGGATGATATTTGGCTCATCTAGAACGATACGATACGATTCAATGACTTGAAATCGATACAGTAACTTTTTTTTTTTGCCAAAAATTCAAGTTTTCCTTGTAAGGGAATCAGGAATAAATTAATTATGGACATAAACAAATAAACGAGATACATACAAACACAAATACATAGACAAAAAGTGCAACTTCAGGACCCGCTGCTTCAGCTCTCAAGATGCAAGGCAGTGCAATATTTAACAAAAAATAAAATAAACCAACTTCTATTCAAGTTAAATGAACAGTGGTTTAACCTGCTGCTTCTGTTCTCATTTTCAATGTAAACGGTAGAGCAATAATATTTAACAAAAGTAGAGCGCATGGTCTCAGTAGGTGCGTGGAAAGATTGGTCGTGTTGCCGTATTTTATCTAGCCTTTGCATATTCTGCAAACATCCAGCGATTTATCAAGGACATCTCCCTTTTTGAAAAAGCCAAAATGTTTCCACAAACTGGACCTCAAACGCGGCTTGAAAATGTCTCGCTTGTCTGGCTCTTCCTCGCCATCAGCCATGCTTCGTTTTGTTGTTGTCTTTTTGAGATTGGCGCTGCTGGCGCATGTCGATGACGTCATACCCAGGGAGAGTGAACCGGAGTAACGTTTAATATTTCTTTACTATTAAAATACATCCATATAACGTTTGTAGTGCTTAAATACAAGATGCAAATTCTTAGTATTGATACAATAGATTATTTACCTTGCAAATCGATTTTAGATCAATATACGTCCCCAGTGAAGGACAACGTTCCAAGTCCCTATCAATGTAGATGGACGGTAGGAATATAAACCAGTACATCGATGTAGTAGATGAATCATTACAACTCTACATTTAACTGAGAATAACTACAACAAGCAGTGACATCTGACTCTCAACCCACTAATCAGCCCAAAGTCTAGTCCAGAAGTCCAGAATCTTTAAATGGTCATACTGTAATTAATACAATATAACAGATGAAAAAGAAAGCATGCAAAAGAAAGGAAACCTATATTTACTGCTGCTGAGACAAATGGGACAATTCTTGAGATCTAGATTTTAGACCGCTGCTCTATGATGATGTATTTTAACAAAGTTTCTCAGGATACTTTATGTCCTACATTTCAACGATGTCAGATACACATTGTCAAAAAAAAGCCTTTAATCAAAAACTCAATCAACCCTGCAGTGTACTATTCTAACAGTTAATGTCCAAGAAATGAATGAGCTTTACTAGTTTGTTTTACAACCTGAGATGACGCCAGGCGTGCACCAATGGACGGCAATCAAATTGTGACTAGTGCCATTACTGCTGCCAATTTAAAGAATAAAAAAGTGCTGCACTGTGCACATCTTTTTACAGCTTTTTGTTTCTTTGGTTCCAATTAATAATGGGACATTAGTGCCAAACAAAAGTAGTCTACAGCTTCTTTAAAACAACAAATATAGAAGCTTTTATGACCTAGATGTAGCTTTAATCACTATTATGTTATTGCAACTGGACAATTACTTGTATGACAAGTCCTGCTTTAATAACAGGAACAGGAAATAGGTGAGTTTATACTGTAGTGACATCAGGAGGGTCTGACGTCACGTGTTGTTTGTGTGTGTGTGCCCATGCACGAATGTGTGTGTGCCGTGCGTCTGTCTTCTTCTGATATATTCTGTAAGTTGGCCTGTTCTTCCTTTCACTCGATCCACATGGCAGTGAACGTGGATGCATTAATGCAGAAAAACTTTCACTAGTTGAGATTAAATAAATCCTTCTGTTAATTTTCTGGCCGTCTGTCCCTCATCTGCAGTCGCCAGGAGCGGCAGTGTGCCTCTCCGTCCCAGCGGGGTAAACCTCTCAGAAGCAATATGTAATTAAACTCAGAGAGCATATTCTTTAATCCTAAAGGCTATTATAGATTTATGGTCAGTGCATTGTCTGAGCTCCACAATGGCTTTTCCTCACTGCACTCTTGTGGATACCCTGAGCCCATATATGTTCTTAACTGGGTAGATAAAGGTTTTGTAACCCTTTTAAATCTGGCTTCGTAATGGGAGTGCTACAATGGCTTACTGCCCTCGTGGGGTAATACGATGGCTTTTGTATTTGTCCCGGGATGGATAGAAAAGCTTAGAAAGGATAGAGGAATCTGTAATTATAATGCATCAGCCGTCATCAATGACATATTTTTGAACCCATTTCCAGTCACATTAGAAACAAGCGGAGCCGTACATGTGAAATTGTAATTATGGTGTATTCATTTTTAGCTCCGGGGGATTAAAGTATTGAGTATGTTTAATTGTAAGTGTTCTACATTTGAGAACAGTGGGGCCCTGATTAAGAGTGACCTATCCCCCCGACAGGATGCTTTGAAATGCCATTAATACTTAACTTAATTGCTACTTTTATTTGCAATATTTTTGACTCAATCTCCGTTCTGTAGCTCTGAGGGGAGCCACTGATGTAACGTTTCTCTTGTGTCCTAATAAGCACTGGTGGAACAGGGCTTTTTTTTCTCTGCTTTTATGTGTCATCTTTTCATTCAGTTTCAAACTCATGTGTTTTAATCAGCTTTAGCATGTTATGATCTAATTACTTTATATGTTGTGGTTTGTACGCTGTGTTCTTGTTTCTACTTATTGCTGTGTCTGTATCTTTTATTTATTTTAACAATTGAAACGTTCTACATAAATTAAAGTGTTATATAAATAAAAAAAAATTTATTTACATCATCCAACAGCACTTAGTTGCCAAAAATGTGTTACATGGCTTTTACAAGAGAACTACAGTTAGGACGGTCAAAGTTCACGATAACGCATTAACGCAAATTTATTTTGACACTACTAATTTCTTTAACACATGAACGCAACTTACATTTTTAGGTTGTAGCGGGCTCAGTTGGGGTCCCTTGACCTCTGACCTCCAGATATGTGAATGTAAATGGGTTCTATGGGTACCCACGAGTCTCCCCTTTACAGACATGCCCACTTTATGATAATCACATGCAATCACTGTTGGGCTGCAGTTTGCCATGTTATGATTTGAGCATATTGTTTTATGCTAAATGCAGTACCTGTGAGGGTTTCTGGACAATATCTGTCATTGTTTTGTGTTGGTAATTGATTTACAATAATAAATATATACATACATTTGCATAAAGCAGCATATTTGTCCACTCCCATGTTGATAAGAGGATTAAATTCTTGACAAATCTCCTTTTAAGGTACATTTTGAACAGATAAAAATGTGAGATTGATCGCGATTGACTGGACAACCACGTGACTAACCACGATTAAATATTTGAATCAACTAGCCTTAGTATTAATGGTAGCAGTAGACAGATGATTTGGCAGAAGCTATTTTTTGTGCGCTGACATGTCCTCAATATATAAGCATACCTAGAAATAAACAAAATGTCTTCTTCCAGGTGAGCTGTGTGCATTCCAAGCCTACTACAACAAACCAGATCTACAGTCTTGACCGATCAGGTACGTAACCTCTTATTACCCACATGTCTTTAAGCACTTAACGGTATCATATTAGCAGAGACCACACATTCAAACAAGACATAACATTCATCATACATCACAAAGTTGCAACACATAGTTTGCCCTAATCAGCATGTCTTTGGACTGTGGAAAGGAAAATAGTACAAGGAGGAAACAAACTGTAAGAAAACTTTCAGAATTAACCACTTCTGACTTTTTTCTTTAGTGATACATGAACGCCACAAAAAATATTTACAGCCAAGGTCAAGACTTTCCTCTCCAGAAAAACGAGTAAGGTTTACAATCTATAGCAAAGGCTGAGGCACAAATCATGACTGAGATCTTTCCCCAATTTGTTAAGTCATTTTAGTTGCCTACACCGATGAAGTTTGGGCGGCCAAAACATCTTTTCCTGTCTTCAGTGTTGATTGCAACCCTCTCATTATGAGTTGTCTAAATGTGATTATGAGGCAGCAGATGAGATATGGGTGTCGTTTTGGAGGGCTCGGCTAAACTACCTATTTTGTGCTCTGGGTTAAAAGACTTGTTGCAAATATCATAGAGACTCCTTCAATTCTTTGCCAGAATTACAGAGACTTGATTTGGATTTGTTTTGTCATCTACCAGTAAAGTCTTGTTGGTGGAAATGTACCAGAAGCCAATAATGTGAGGTCACAAGACTTTAGTTTACACGCTCTAGTTCTCCAATAACAGGTATCTGTGAGCTGTAACGGACCAATTTCAAGAATGCAACCCAGTTAACTCCGTGGATTGGGCAGAAGAAACCATACCAGGTGTGATCACACCCTTTATGTGCCACAAACAAGCAGACCCTGTTTGTCTTTTTCCAAGCAGCCGTTGGACCTCTTCGTCCTTCTCTGTCACACACACAAGTGAAAATCATCAGGTCCTGGTGCCTCAATGATAATGTATTCTCTCTTATTTGACTTTTTAATGGGCTTTCACCTAATTATCATCACATGGTTCCTCAGATGTGTGCTAGAGAGAGAGAGCTCAGGAGTCGGGGAACAAAAGGAGGTCAGATTCGGAGGTGTTGGCACATGGCCTGATCCGCTCCGGTACCCCCCTCTGCCCGCTTGTGCCTGATGATAAATTTTCCCCTTGAACATGATGTCAATATGTTGATGTGCCTTCCTTTATTAAGATACCATCCAACTGATAACAAGTCCTGCTGTGTGTTACCAACATAAATAATTAGAACAGAGACCAAGGAACGGCAGGTGGCTTTTGGCACAAAGAAATAATCATACTTGATGTGGAAAATAAAGTAAAAGGACCCATCTGTTCTCGGCGGGGGGAGGTGAAAAAACACGTTAACATATTGTCAGTAACATTATGAAATACACAGATAATAATTTAGTCATGGCACATGGCTCTGGACACTTGTTTGAGATAATGTAACAGAAGTGAGCCAGGCCCCGCTTCAAGGCTTCAAATTAAACGCACATTTGCGCACTCATGACTTGTCCACCGGCCATTTTGTAACACGCTCTGCCAATCGTTCACCCAAAGGGTTGATGAAGAGAGAGGTAGCAAAAACATGTAATGCTGAAATAATCATCTCTGATATAAGATCAGCCAAGAAGCAGCAGCAGAAGGGAACTGTTGAGCCCTGAATTGTCTGTCTGTCCAATACTCCGATTGAACACCCAAGAGCTTAATTGTCTCCAAGAGCAAAGTGCATGACTGGTAATTTACTCAATTTAGCAAAGATTTACTTTGAATTATCAGATGTCACCTTGTTGAAAAGCTGCAGATGAAACCACTGAAACATGTTTGTTAATTGCAATTCCTTAAAGGGAGATTTGTCAAGTATTTAATCCTCTTATCAACATGGGAGTGGACAAATATGCTGCTTTATGCAAATGTATGTATATATTTATTGTTAGAAATCAATTAACAACATAAAACAATGACAGATATTGTCCAGAAACCCTCACAGGTACTGCATTTAGCATAAAACAATATGCTCCAATCATAACATGGCAAACTGCAGCCCAACAGGCAACAACAGCTGTCAGTGTGTCAGTGTGCTGACTTGACTATGACTTGCCCCAAACTGCATGTGATTATCATAAAGTGGGCATGTCTGTAAAGGGGAGACTCGTGGGTACCCAGAGAACCCATTTACATTCACTGATCTGGAGGTCAGAGGTCAAGGGACCCCTTTGACAATTACCATGACAGTTTTTCCCCGCCAAATTTGGAGCGTTAGTTGGTACCAATGGATTCCTTAGGTTCATATGATGCCAAAACGCAACTTTAATGTGTTAAATAAATTGGTGGCATTAAAAAGATTTTGCGTTAACGCGTTATTATAGGGTTAACTTTGACAGCCCTAATAAAATATAAAATATCAGATTATACCGGGTATTGGCTGACACTTATTAAAGGATTGGGCGCAAAAAATGTAATCATGATGTCTTTACTTTTGGCTGAACCCTTTCATTTTCTAATAAGAAATGTAAATAAGAGTTTCTTCAAACAGATGCACCAGCTTTGGGACCACTGGAGACCTATGGAGTGTGCGATATTCAATAAAGCAATACTTAAATGCATAAAGGAGGTTTTTAGAGACTAATCTATATTGTGAATGAATTTATGCCACGACAAATGCTACATCTGTATGCACCCAGGCTCAGAGGCCATTTTGGATATACTGGAAGACTCAAATTACCAAAATGAAGAGGCCGTCTAGGATGGCCACTTGAGCCAATCAAAGTTCAAGAGGCCTCCTGTCAAGAGCTTCTCGACTGTTGTGAGGAAGCACTGGCACATTAAGGCCACCGCAGGCGCCCGCATTGATATCATTTCCTCATATTCTGCCGTGTACCACAACAGGTTCATCTGTGGACGGCCGTTCTGCAAATGAGATTTATTTACTTGCTTGTTTGAGATGATCAGTTTAATGTTTACCGGTGTGTGGAATCATCCTCGGTATATAAATGAGATGATTAAGGCCGCGGGGCTTCCCCCGCTCGGGGAGTTGAACAGCCGCCTCCAAACACAGCGGCGCCTCCACTATGAGACTAAACTTCCAATGCACATCGTGTGCCTATCAGCTGGCGTCTTCTCGCAGATTTCTCTCTGTGAGGCTGCATAAAGACGCAGTCATTTCAGGTTGAGAACCCTGCAGCCTGCAGCCAAACCACTGATTAACAAACCTCTGCAGATGACATTCGGACTGACAGGTTAGGATTCATTAGGATTCATGTATGCGTCTCTGCAGTATAGTTCATTTATCCAAAGTGTTTATATTTAAGGTTAAACAGGGAAGATGGGAAAAGAAAAAACAAAGAAAACCTTTCAAATCAGTAACAGCTGCTCCACTGGATGTCTGTCTAAGATCAGAAATAGCGGTTCAGCTGATGCATATTCATCCTTGTTGGTGCTCGACTTGGAATCAAAAAGGTGAGAGCCAGAGCTCTACACCAGTGGGATTATTTTAGAAATAGTTGTGGATTGTTTATTTTCAACTGTGTGACAATGTCAGGCCATGGTTACTCTTGTCTTTTCAATGAGAACTTTGTCATCCGATCACGCCAGGACGCATTATCTGTCAAGTCTGTACGCTCCGAGATTGGATTTTGCTCGCATTGGGATCCGATCAGCCGGACCACATGCCGGGGTGCCCTTCTGACCCAACATCCTTGGCGGAGATCTCATCATCCGACTCAAAAACATTTATCTGCACCTTTATTCCTGTTTATAACCATTTACTGTACATGTGTTAAGAAATGACCAATGTATAGGCCTATGGGAGCTGACAAAACGCTTAAAATGGAGCTGTTATTGCGGCATGAAAAGGCACGAAAAATCTTGGATGCACCTAAATCATGTGCTGGTGCACCTAAATGAAAAAGTGAGGCGCACCAGTGCAACCAATGTAAAAAGTTAGTCTGGAGCCCCGTCCTTTATATGAGAAACATTTACAAACGCTGGACTGATGCAGTCTCACAAGCTGCTCCCAATGGATTATAAATAATTGAAGATAATTTCAGACCTATTCAGGCTGTCAAAGTTAACACTATAATAACTCATCAACACAAATTTGCTTTAACACCACTCATTTCTTTAACGCATTAACGCAAATTGCGATTTTTAGGTTGTAGTGGGCTCAGTTTTAAAGCTAGAGTGAAGATGATGACGCTAATATCATATGAAACTAGAAAACCTGATGGATCCATTGGTACCGACCATGTCATACTAGCTTGTCGCAAAGAAGGCTTAAGGTGCGCTAAATTCTGGCGAGGAAAAACTGCTATGGTCATTTTCAAAAGGGGTCCCCTTGACCTCTGACCTCCAGATATGTGACTGAAAATGGGTTCTATGGGTACCCAGGAGTCTCCCCTTTACAGACATGCCCACTTTATGATAATCACATGCAGTTTGGGGCAAGTCATAGTCAAGTCAGCACACTGACGTCCATTGTGTTCTACGGGGTGTTAATTGACACAACACTCTGCAACGTAGCCGGTGTGTGTTGAAAAACTCTGGACTCATGAAAGCCTTTTAAAACTGTTGAACTCAAACATGTCTGAGCATGACACTAGAAGAGTTCCTTACTGCCATGAAAGTTTAGAAGACACTGGTTGAAAATATATTATATAACCAGATCCTTTTAAAGAAGAACCACTGATGAACCTCTAAATGCTCATACAATGACTATGTGCTTTCAATTTAAATTCTCTATCAATTCATTTATTATTAAAACCAAATGGCTGAAAAAAGCAAACAGACAAAAGTAGCTCAACAAGCTGGCCGTGAAAAGTGCTGTAGGACTTGTATAATAGCTACATCTCCTACATGAAAGTTGTTATTCTCATCTAACTCAGCTTAACTCATTATATTAATTTCCCCTTTAACAACACATTCAACTCAAGGCTCTTTCCAATCTTGTTTCAATTAAGGATGACATGTTCCGACAAGATGCTGAGGTGCAACAGCAGCAGAAAGGGGAGAGAAAACCCTCCCCTAAAATGGCTGCTCCTGTATCCCTCGCAGGGAAACATTATTCCTAATAAAACTCTTTAATAAATACTTGAGGTCCTTGGAGAGTTCCTTGAACCTGAAAGGAAACACTGTCTATACCCAGGAGCAAAGAAGGCCATTACAGCTTGTACTGGAAGATTTAATAGGTGTCATAATTTATCATGTAAACCGAAAAGTGTTTCTTAATTAAGTGCGAGCGTTAATGAATTTTTTAATTTGATCCCTGTAAGTACTTTGCCATGCTAATTGCAATATTCCACACATTAGTTATCGGCTATTGCCCTTGGCTATTTGCTGTCGTGAGGAGGGGAGCCCCCTTCTCCCCTCAGCTTAAGTTCATTAAAGCCGTGTTTCCACTGCTCGCTACGGCTCCGATTGACTCGACTCCACTCACTTTTGGTACCAGGTCCTTTTCTCCATGTCGTGTTTCCACTGCAGATAGTAACCTCTCAGTGTAGGTGGGATTCTCAGCTGATCGCCGTAGCAACGTCGCATGAAACCACCATCACCTTCAACATTTCAACAGCAACTAAACAGAGGAACGTCTGCACTTCATAGAATTGTACGGCGTAGTGAACATATACTGTGTCAGCCCGGTTGCACGAAAAGGTAGTCTGTACTGACTGCAATGTAATGACGTAGTATAAAAGGGGAGAAAGACCCTAACGGCGAGCAGGAGGAGAGGTGAATGGGTCTAACAAACACTGGACTTACAGCCAGGAGACTGGTGTTCCAGACCAGTGTTTTGTTAGGTTTTTAGAGGTTACGTTTGTGATGTTTGTCACGTGTTTTGTAGTGATGTTTGTCACGTATTTTCTGTACCGATCACGTTGTTTCCGTACATCTTTTATTTAGTTGAAGTACTTATTTTAAGCCCAACCATGACGTTTTTCCTAAACCTAAGTGTTTTGTTGCTTTAACCTAACTAAGTGGTTTTGTTGCCCTCTGCTGGTAGGCTACTGCACCTTCAGACACGCTTGTAATATTCATGCCTCGGCAAGGCAAAACGTGACGCTATTACACGCTTTGGTGTGATATTGGGTTGACAGTGTATGGCGGTTTTGCAAGCTGCCATTTTTAAAAATCTGGGTCAACTGAATTAAAAATTGCGGTCGCTACTGACAGGAGCTGGGCTATTTAAAAACAGCATGTTTGTCCAGGATGTCCTGTGTCGTGCTAGTCATGATTCTCTCAGTGTTTTGGAAAGGTGAGTGTTTTAGAGAGAGGAGAAGAGTAGGTGGACTATTGCATGTTTCTGTAAGTTATTAATAACTTACTGGGAACACTGCTTTGTCAATTTGTCACTGGAACCCGCCCAACCCACGCATCACTAAGAGGCAGTGCTGAGAGTCATGCATTTGGGTCTTACATTCTGGTCAACAGAACACAAGTCAGTGTTATCTGATTCTTTTCACACTGACTGAACTGACTGAGTGGATTTTACCGATGTAAACGTGTTTTGTATTGATAAAGTCCAATCAGTTGTACTTCCTTTACTAGTTTGAGCATCTGTGAGTTCATAGCAACACATCCCCGTACCTCCGACTGAAATTGTACATGAGAGTAATCACTGAGTGAGCTATTTAAAATGACTAATGCGATCCGGGCTCAGTCTTGATGACTGCCTTTGTATCCGACGTCTCGCTATCACTAGTGGCAGGCTCATATTGTTCACTGCAATTAATCTGTTTGAGAAACATAATAATGGAGTTGCCAACTGCTGCCCGCGCTAGTATTTTATTAATCAACTGCAATTAGGCAGTGCCGCTATGTCCTTAGGATGACTTTTCATTTGCTTGCGAGGGGAAAACTGTTCGCCACCACAACAACAGTGCACTCAGTGAGATATACAGCTCGCTGCCACAGAGATCACAGATGGGCTCAGACAGACATAAAGTAGCAACAATGTGGGGAAATTATCGTCAGCCACAAACCAAATGCTAGTGCGTTTTGGCTGTGGCTGTAAAGTTTGTCTACTTCATCAGTGACTTCAGCAAATAACAGACGCCATTTTGAGGCTGACTTACACTCTGAAACTCCAGCTGGCGGCTGAGTTTCAGAAAGTAGCAGCACTACTGTCGCCCGCAGAGGAAAAGAGCTTCACATCCCACACTGCAGTTTAGCAACTCACTACAGCTTATAAACACGGACGGATTATACAATGATACCTTGAAAACTCCCACCATCTTTCTCAGCACATGCTGATGATGCAATTTGCTGTTTGGTTTTAAGTCTATTACTCGTCTCTTTTATGGGATTTCTTTATGTTTTTGACTTTTGCTGTTTAAGTCTGTTATTTGTGCTTTTATGTAGGGATGCACCGATGCCGATACCAGAATTGGGTATCGGGTCTGATACTGTACTCATGTAACTACTCTGATGCAAGCGATACCACTTTACTGCAACATGACGTTAACCAACAAGATTAATTAATCCCCTTCATCCCCTGCTCCCTATATCTCCTATATTTTATTATCCAGCACTATATCACTTTTTGCACTATATTCACATTTTAATCTCAGTTGTTACCCTGCACTGTATTTCAGTTTTCTTCATCTCCTGGTATTTTTAGATCTGGTATATTTCATTTATACTTTGTACTACTTACTTGTGCCTTTTTACTAACATGTTTGCATGTTATGGAACTGAGATGCTGGAAACTTGAATTTCCCTCAGGATCAATAAAGTCACTATCTATCTAATGCCTTGCATGCAACAATAACCGATGCACAAACAGGCTAAACCTGTCATTTACCACCAGCTGCAGTGTCTGAAGGGGTTAGCCCCAAAGCCAGCGACAACAACGGCTCAGGCTCACTTAAGGTGGGCTGACCTTTTAAGGTGGATCAGCTATTCTCCTTTAAGTGGCAAACAACTTCTCTGACGTTTGCTCAGCTTTTTTAATTATTATTTTTAATATTTAAACGTTTAATTATTAACATCCCTACTGCAAACTATGCTCTGTTTGCATCAGGAAAACACAAAGTTAAATCTTAAAATGTCAGAAACAGCTTCATGTTGGACATTTAATTTGTTACAGTCAGAAAGTGAGAGCTGATGAAAATAAAACATGTTTTCAAAGTCACTGCTATAACTGGAATGGTATGGTATCATTAAGTACTCGTATAAACACTTGTACTTGGTCTGAAAAAAGTGGTATCAGTGCACCCCTACTTTTATGTGAAAGTCTGTTATTGGTGCTTCTGTGTGTGAGACTTTAATGCTGCTGTCAACTGGACTATCCGGGATAGTTCAAATAAAACAATTGGATGGGATAATTAATGTAAAAGATATTCAAACTAATTGAATTAGTTGATACTGCGTACGGAATGACCACACTTGTAATATTCTGCACAATGCTGCAGTGAGTCTCTCCTCCCTTCACCCCTAGCAGTACAGTCACGGTTAAGATGGATTTGCTAAGCCCTTTAATTTAGCCAAAGCCAAAGGAACACAAGGCCATTAACACAGATTCTATCCTCAAACCCCACCCTCTCTGTGTCATGACATTCAAGCATAATGGAGAACTCAGCAAAGGCAAACGCTTCCCCATAAATGTTCCACAAAGTAATTCCACCCATATGAAGAAACTCAGAAAAAAATCTGTTGACATTATCCCGCCGATGTTGTCGGAGCATCTGCAGAGGAAATGTATTTAATATTCACAGGCCGTCTTACACTCTGACATTAGCCGAGGAAGATAATCCCTCAAAGATTAAATTAAATGTAGGCTGGAGTGTTTAGTGCTGCTATTGTTTTCATTAGTGCAGAAAGGAATTGTACTCGCTGCGTATGATATTAAATCGTGCTGCTGGGCGAGCACTTGACATCTATTCTCCCCCACCCCTCTGATAAAACATAATGTCATTCAGGGTCCATAATCTCCAAGCAGCAGGTTAGCATTATAGTTTTTAACTACACTTAGCGGTTACTAAATATGCATTTGTGGCATTAAAATAAATCTCCTGTTGAGATAAAAGCAGAAGGTGCACTACACTCCCTCGCTGCTTCCAGCCATTTGTTCATCTTCACTTTGTGGGGGTGGCGTCGGATTGCGAGGATGATAATGCAACATTTCACTATTTATTCAAGTAATCAGATGTTCTCTGTTGCAAAGGCTTTTTGGGGAAATGTCAACAGGTTGCAGGAAAGCAACATCTGCGAATGTTGATTAATTATGGTTTGACAGATGTTACTAAATGTCTGCAGAGTCTGGGATTTGAGAAAACAGTAGAAAGCCTCGTCCAATCCTGTTATCCACACCGAACAAGTCGGGGTAGAAATGGACATCAAGTAGTAACATGGGAACTTTTATGCGGATTTTATGGTATATTCTATTATTTGATTAAATATGTACGTTTAAATTTAACACCATTGTTCCCTATGAAGAATGAGAGTCATTACAGTAGCAAGTAACCAGAAGTAGGACAAACCAGAAACAGTTAAAAAGAGCACATAGGGCTTATAGAAATATATATTTATAGAGATAAGTATACAAATGTAGATCTAATGCAGCTTAATGTATGAATTAAATGTTAAAAAGGTAGGATTTCAGCTAACACAGGATGTGAAAAAATAGTCTAAGCAGACAGTTTATAGGCGTATTTAACAATGACTACATTTACATGCACAAAATATAAAGTTTTTTGGCCTTATTCCGAAAAAGACAATATTCCTACTAAGCTGTTTACATGGCTAATGAAAATGAATATTCCACTAATATTCACGTTTACATGCAGCAGTGCATACTCCAATTAACATAACCGGTGGCGAACACAGCCTCCCTCTTTCATTCCTTCAACCACCTTCTTGAAAAGGTCGCCGTTGTGATATTTGCGCATATCCAAAAAAACTGTTTATATCCCAGTTTTTCATGATGTTTAAAAGTAGGTGTGTTTCTCCTTCAGACCAGAAATGTGGGCTTTCCTTTTGGGCATGCATCTCTGCAAACTGTCGGCTAGTTGGTTTGTGTACAACGCACAGAGCTGACCGTAAACAAGCATGTAAAGGTTGTCAATAAAACTGAGGTAAAAGTAGAGTAAACTCCCGTGAAGTTGCAGGTCATTTGAGTGCTGTGACACCTGACTTTCTGAACACTTCAGCATCCCTGGTTTTCATGCTAATTTTTAAAATCATGAAGGAGAAACTGAGTTTTTCAGTTCTTAACCAAAAGGCTCCCGAAGGACTCTTTAAAAAGCCACAAAAAAAAAACAATGACTAAAGCAGATTTGCACTATAAAAACGGCCCTAAAAACCATGTCCTTCCCTTCTTCCTGAAGATGCTCACTAAAAGGTATCTTCTGGGGACACAGAGAGTCTTGATTGACATCTGTGAGAAAGCTCAAGGTGCAGCACTGCAGGCCAGTTTCAAGGTGATGTGAACACACAGCTTTGATAGTTTGTCTCTGACTCGTCGTGCTACTGAATTCAGAAGGAGGCAAAGTGATCCCAGCAGGTCAGAGCATGTCAGGAATTAACTACAATCACATTTAATAAATGCAGGTTCTCTATTTACTAGTTTGACTGCTTACTTGTTTATTTGTTTCTGTATATCATTCAGCTGTTTTTGGGTTAATCATTAAAGATGTAGGAAGCAGTCACTGTTAAACTCCCGGAACTTTGTCCTACATTTCATTTTTTATCAGATGCATTTTAAGAAGCATACTTTAACAGCAGTATACTTTGTAAATCTGGGTACTCTTGTGTTTTTGTCTTTGCTCCCACATAGTCCAGTCATAATGAAGATTAATCTAGAGATGCTGATGAGTGAGTGACACATAAAGGAGGCTGAGATAAGAGAAAATCATAAGTATGCCCAGGGTAAATATACTGTTCCCTAGGTCAAAATGAGAATGATATTTGGCAGCACAACCTTCTTAGTTCAATGCTAAAAAATCAAATGATCACTACAGTATTTTAATGTTATTTCCTTTTTATTTAACGGCTATATTTCTTGTTAGTTTGTTGTTTTGATGACATGATCAGCTCCATTTCACGACGACACCCTGTCTTTTTTTCTCATGTAAAACCTTGTAGAGAGGTGTTTCTATTACTTAGTCTATCCTCACCGATATAAACCAGGTGGACAATATACAATATACTTTGTGCGACTTTCATCCTCAGAGGGTGTACGCGACGGCTCTGTGCGGATGTCCGCGTACCGGCAATTTGTTGTTACCACGCAGACCTGTCCATGCAGCACTATGCTACAAGTAGTAGCGTGGCAATCTACTGTGCATGTGCATATCCGACAGTATAAGCAGAACTACTACGCATCTGCAGTTGTCCGCAGCTATGTGTGTATGCGTCCATTCGTGAGTATAATCAAGACTTAACGCGATACAGTTCAACAGTACCACACCTCTAAATGACCAGTTTCAGGTTTCAGCTGCAGGACTGATGTTTTATGTTGTTATGTTACCAAAACAGATGACTTCCCTTTCAACAGAAGTTTTAACTTGACCTTGAAATTGGGGGTCAAACTCCTGTGGCCCGTCATGTCTCAGACAAATACAGTATCTTTTCATTCTGACATGAAAAGCCTTGTAGCGGACACTCACCTTAGGTTGGTGGACTGTTGGTAGTCCAGGCGGGGTACTGGACGGTCCACCCCCGTCACCAGGGTCGGTCTCTTCCACCTCAGGATCCCTGACATGGAGGGCTGCCCCCTCAGTAAGCCTGGCGTGGCTGATCAAGCTGTTCCAACAACTGGAAGACATCACAAGTTAAACACTCATTATTTTAATTTGATGCTAATCATGTGTTAATGAGACTAATCCTCGCAATGATTCAGGTAATTTGCTTAATGGCTCCAGTCCAGATTACAGCAATCAGTCACGTTTGATAAGACGTCTGTTGTGGGGCAGGGGGGAGAACTCGGTGGAGGAGCGGAGGACAGGGAACAGGTGAAGGCCAGCAGGCCTCCGGGAGACTGAAGACATGCTAGTTCAACAACCCGCTCACCTCTGAGCCGTTAATGTCTCGGCTCTGCAGGAAGGGGAGAGCTTTTAGATAGTTCCTCTTGTTACAACGCAGAAGGCACTAGGAGTGAGGGAAGCAACAGAACTCAAGCGGGTCATTTAGCACCATTTAGCAGTTTAAATATCAAATACAGTATGGTGTACTATACAGACAGTAGGAAACAATGGCCCAACCGGTGAAGAGGATCCATCAGCAGAGCACATGCAAAGTCCTAATATGTCAATTTTCTATTAAATAGAATAGAATATAAAATACTTTATTGTCTACTTGTTTGCATACAAAAGGCAGACATTTGTTTTTGGTTTGCATGTGCAAAACCTGCTATTAAAAAGGGTACATTAAAACACAACATATCACATCCAGACGGGACACAATAAAACACATTAACATAACAACACAATAGCAGCTAGATTAAAAGGAGCACCAGGTACTTGGTGGTGAGGACTGACTCAAGGTTAAATAAATAAGATGTCCCTCAACTGCCCCTGCTGTTTATCATAAAGACAATTATGTACAATCAGTTTCTATAGACAATACAATAGCCTTAATGGCTTTCATCATCATTAACTGTATGATTTACTGTAGTCATAAAGTGACATACTGTTCAAACTTGCTTAAAGTTACCACACTTCTCCCTTTGTTGTGGTCAATTAGACAATTAGAATAAAGTGTTATATTCTGGAGATATATCTAGTAGTTTAAATGTTATTTATTGGCATGTCTTGTTATCAGAACTATTTATAGGTAAACTCATACAATAGTATTATTTCACATTTTATTTAACATTATGCCTCTTTTTACCCAAATGTGAGAAACCCATTGAGACATGCTGTATTTCTTGCATATTATTTACCAATATCACTATATTATATATTTTATAATTGATTTTCATAGAAGGAATTTTAATTATAAAATATTTCAGATCAGTACTGAAGTCAGAATTAATCACATTGATTAATTTAATGGGCAAAATAACAAGCCAGTATGTCAGAGTGCAAGATACAACTAACTACATTTAAAAAAAAGATAAATGGCACTGCCTTTTTTTATTCATTTTATTCATACATGCATTCAATATTTTTGTTTTGCTGGCCATTAGCTTCATAATATGAGCTTCTTCATGTCTTACCTCTTCACTTCTCCCATCAGGCTTCAGTCCAGGCTTCAGATAATGATGTAATCAGCTGGAGCTGGTACAAAGTTTCAGCTAACTGCTGCTAACAACACATGTTTAGCTGATGCTACCTGAAGGGGGCGGGACTTCTGTATTTAACTCACTGGGTCGACTCCCATTTACTCAAAATACAGTCAATATAAAGCATAACTTTGTATTTTGTATGCTTTTATATGTTCTTAACGGCTACTTTATTTTATTAAATGGGCTCAGTGGTAATTTAATGTCAACAATTCATCTTTTTGGGAGTGTTTGTTTGATTGACAGGCGTCTCAACCTATGACAGTTGGTTGTTGTCGCTGTTTGCTCACCACACCTTAGAATCCACCCCAAATCAAAGAGTATAGAAGCAAAGATATGAAGATCTCAACCCACCTCAGCTGCACCATCTGTACTCAAATTATGATTTTCTGGCTCCAAAAACTGTTGATTTATTTGGAAGTGGTTGCTAGTTCTTTTTCAGGTCCACATAAAAAAAATATAAAAATCAATATTCATTTAATTCACTGTTTTAATGGAAAAACAAACCAAGCATAAATATTAGAAAATAATTATATTAAAAGGTAGATATTCAAAGTTTCCATTTAAAAAAACAACTGTCAAAATAAATAAAAAATATTATTCTTGTTGTTTGTTTATTAACACATATAAAAAAATTAAAATATGCAATATATACTTTGCAAGAGGTTTTGAAGGAGAAAATTAGAATTTGCGAGGCAGCATACTAAATGAAATAATTACAGTAATGTAAAATACACAATTTGTATGTATCTATCAGTATCTAATCATTTTAGACATAAAACATAGTAAAAAAACAGACATAGTTTAGCAAAGTATTTGACAACAATGCATCCAATAAACACCCATTGGTTATGCAAATATCAACAAGACTCATTCATAATTCACTGTCAAAGACTAACTTAACAAACTAAGCTCATGTGATATGGCATAGAGTTCTCATAAGACAAGAAAGATAACCAGAATTAAGAAATACTTTGTCCCAAAAGGCACTGCTGAGATGGAAGTGAGGTGTAAAATCATACAGTAGTATTAATAAATAAATAAATAAATAAACCATAGGGCTCTCAGAATTACAGATGGACCCCTGGTGGGAAGACACATTGCCGAGCAGATCCGTCCATCCTGAGAGGAGAGGAGGAGTGAAAGAGTGAGCTCTCTTCCCGACTCAGATCAAGCAGAGGATGATGCTATACGCCCCTGACAAATGGCTCCAGCATAATGACCTGTGAGTGCTAACAAATATAAATCGTTTTCTCTTGCATTTTTACTGTCATCAAAACAAATGCTCATTAGCCTTTTATGAGGGATTGTGTGAATAATAAATAGATCCTAATTACCCCCTATCACAAATGCAAATGTGTGAATTAAAAGCAACGGGTAGTAAAACAATAGAGCTTCCATCCCGGCCTGATATTATATGTACACTTACTGAGTTATTGAGCAATTAATGGTTTGAATTAATTTTTATGTCCAGTTGCTTTACTTTATATTATTGTATCCACTGATTTAATCCATCCCACTGAGTTATAACCATTTCAGTCTATTCTAATTATTATTAAATGTTGTTCTGTTGCTATTGCTCTGACCTTCGACCTCCTGACGATTAATAGAACAAATGTTTTCAGAAACATTATGTGCCTAAACATGTATGTACTAAAACAAATTTAGTTTATGATATTTGGACTATCTTATTAACCACAGCTATTTGCATATTCTTCACCAAACAAACAAACAAACAGCGTTATTATGGAGGACGCTTTAAAACAATGGCCCTTAGTCAAATCGCCATCGCATTTCTACGAAGCGCATTTGTCACCTAAATCAGAGGATAACCTATATTTTACACACTAATCTGAGCTAAAGCATGTCAGATGCCTTTACAGGGGCCCCGATCCATTGTTCAGGCCGAGGGCTTATCCATGTTTCACATGCTGAGTGACAATAGACTTAATATGAGTCAGCCCAGTTGGCCTCTGCAGCTTCTGACCACGCAGTCGCCAGCTTCTTTTCAGTGCTGCATGTGTTAATGCACACACACCTTCTGGTGAAGCCTCATCCCACTCCGACCGCTGACTTTAAGTTCACTTAGAAACACACACACACAAATAATGCAATCTTAACTTTATTACAATTCTCATATACATACATGCAATCTTTGCATTTAACCCATCCAAAGCATAGAGAGCTCCAGGGATGAGGTATTTTTGTAGGCCAATCAGGAAGTTAGCAATGCTCTGAGACAAAAAGCCAATGGGATTTTTCCATTTGCAGGAAATAAGCTCTGTGGCAAACAAATGTTTATAATACTTACACGTTTTGTTCAGCGAGATAATCTCCACAAATAAACACCACTTCTATGATTTATATGACACATTACCTTACATCTTTGGAAACTCTGGGACCTCCTCTAAAATGAAAATGATGTTCTGCAGGTTTCAACAATGCTTGTTCTGCACGTTATGAGTTAGCAGTTAGAGATCTGAAGGCTAAATGTGCAAAAGACAGGGAATTACATTTTGCATGTGATAATCATGCAAAAGTAAGTTGAAGCTCGGGTTCAAACAAAGAATCTATCCGACGAATGACGCACAAGGCACCCTCGAGCGTCGGTATGAGACGGCTTTCCATTAACTACAATGCAAACCCATCTGCAGCAATATTAAGGGGAAAGTGCTCTTGTGACGTAGTTTAAAGAGACAAACAGGGCCAGTGGGAGGGGAGAGGAGGTGGATGGGTCCAACAACACGGGCCTTTCATCCAGGAGACGCCATTCATGTCCCGTGCGTTACGTTTCACTTTCACGTCACAATCAGTTGTCGTCGTCGATCATTCGTGTCCTGCGTTCACAACGTTCAGTGTCATTTTCACTGTACGAACGTAGTAGTTTTAAGCCCAACCATGTAGTTTGTTCCTAAACCTAATTATAGTGGTTTTATTGCCTGAACCTAAGCAAGTGTTTTTGTTTAATTTACAACATTAAGCACGTGTTTACTGCAACAGAAAAAGTGACACACAAAAGTGTGTGTGATGAGTTGGGATGAGAACGTGTTGGCTCAGCTTTAGTATCAAATAATGAAGATGACTAGATATTCTGCATCCCACCTCATGCATGGTGTTTGCCTGTGAGAGGAGAGTTAATTTCATAGTTGGAACTAAAATCTGATATTCATTTAAATGTGATGAAAATGTGTTGGAGTGAAAGTAAAACCTCTCTGACTGAGGTGATAAACGCTGACACTATAAGGTGCTTTAGATAAAAGCTGATATAAATTCCCTCAGAGATGACGGGGTATCTGACTTGTAGCGACCCCCCACCGTCCTGCAGATTACGCTTTGTCCTACAACACAAAGCTCTTTCTCTCACATTTTAACACATGACAGGGATTATTATTATAAAAAAGGTACGACTTCCATCTCTGCTATTGTTTGTGAGGCAGCTGACCCGGCTCAACTGTAACTATGTGTGGATTAGATCTGCCTGATCCATTAGATGGATTACGATTATTACCACGTCCCAATATCATTTCAGTTGTCACACCGCAATATCTCGGTCTACATATGGGGGCTTGGTTTATCTAATGGGCAGACTGAATGCCACTGATATAATGTGCAGGACAAATGTGGCTGTTTTAGATGAAAAAAGTTGTACAAAGTCTTCTGTAACTCTGGAGGGAGATTTCTGAAGTCTAAAATAATAGAGTGCTGCAGGAATGAGTCCTAAAACCCGGATAGGAGTTAGCATTTTAGCACCTGTGGTTCCCTCGTCTGGAAGTCAACGGGGTTTTAGTTAGATGCCTGATATAAAATCTGTGGTTAACACGAGCTGAAGAGATTTTAATGTTTTGTTCTACGACAAAAAAATACATCATTAAATACCCCATTCGGGAATTTTGAAACCGTGTAGTAGTGCAGTAGCGTCCGCTCGGTCACATGACTCGGTCCCAACGTCACGCCGTCGTCACGGCTTGCGCTCCAGCCTCGGTCTGGGTCTCAGTCACATGAACGGAGGAAAGGAAATAACTCTGGATTCAGCTATTAGTGCATTTTACAACTTTTAGGACCTAATGATTTAAATAAGAGCTAATAAGAGTGTTCGTACTGGGAAGTTGATTCACCTCAAAAACAATTATCCTCTGAGTTACAGACGTTTCTTTCCCAATGTTAGTATTTTTGGGCCCAATGGCATCACGTGACGGACACGGAAGTTGCAGTACCACCGTTTGGCCACTACGAAAGTTGGGATCAACGACCGCCGCACTTCCTGGGGGCTTGTCCAGAATGGACAAGTCAAACACCGGCTCTAGAGAGAGACTTTCACGTTTTCGCATCGGCCACCATAGTTCTTCTACACGCTTGGCACACGGGAGAAGTTTCAGTTGGTTGCAATCTGCCACCTCACTGCTAGATGCCACCAGATCCTTCACACTCCACCTTTAAATGAAAATAAAAAGGGAGAACAGCGAGAGAATCTTTTCCCAACTATCAGTGCCAAAAGTAGGTAGTGTATTAAACAGAATACAGCCCTCAAATGACGGTTGGTTACCTTTTGTGGCACCGAACTAACATCCCTCCTGTAGTTAAACCCCGAACGCTGAGAGGCAGAAACACATTCTCCTCTTGTTGTGAATGTGACGCCGCTCCCTTCACAGGTCTCTGCAGGAAATGCTCTGCAGCTTCTGCCTCTCTGATCACTGGCCTGATTAATAGGAGGCTGAATTGGAAATTTAATTGGATGTGGTTACAATTATAAAGCCGTGCTCTCCCCGGAGCGCCAACTCTGACTGTCGGACGGCGCCGACGGGGGAACAAGATATCAGCGGGGGGAACGTGTTCTGTCACACAACCCCCACGTTACTCCAGCAGCGAGGGATGTGAGGTGTGTCAGATCGGTGTCGCCCACAGTGGAGCCGTTAAAACAGCCAGACTGCTCTCATGATGGCCGCCGTTGACCTCTGTGATGGTCTCCCCTCGATGCCCAATTTATCACCAACGGCCGGCGTGGAAGCTGGATTTCAACGACTTTTTGCACATTTGGCAGCAGGTTTTACTGCAGGTACAGGTGACTTTCGTGGCTGTCGAGGTGGAAATTCGTACAATATGGCAGCATGAAGAGCAGAAGCAACACTTTACTTCACATCCAGCTGAGGTGGAAGAAGTACTCAGATCCTTTACTTAAGTAAAAGTAGAAATACCACAGTGAAGGAATACTCCAGAATGTAAAAGTAAAGTCCTGAATCAAAATGTTACTTAAGTAAGAGTATTATCAGCAAAGTGTACTTAAAGTATCAAAAGTAAAAGTACTCATTATGCAGAATGGCTCCTCGCAGAGTGTTGTATTATTATATTATATCATATCATATTATATTATATTATTCTGTTTTTATCACTAGGTTCAAGGTTCTTTATTTGTCATTTGTCAGTTCCAGCAAAGCAGTCATTGGCAATAAAAATCTTTGGTTCCTTCAACAATCCTCATAAACTATGTATATATAGAAAGGTAAATCACACAAGTAAAATCAAAATGATAATCTAAGGCATAAAATAGTGAAGTTAAAATAAATATAAACATAATTAAATATAAAATAGTAATTTAAATGTAAATTTGTAATTCTGTTGAAGACAGTATTTCAGATGGGACACTGAATGTAAACAGGATGTAGTATGTATATGCATGATGAGAAGTAGTATAGTAAGTATGTATACATACACAGAGGTGTAGCAGTTTGCAAAACAGTATGTAAAGTATATTAAGGTAAATAAAGGTAAAGTGACGAGTAATGAGCTCTAACGAATACATGAAAGAGTATTTTAATGATGTAGTTTGTCAAAGTGGAGAAAATTTATATACTTTGTGTACTACTGGGTGGATTAGTAGGATGGTACTGCATTTTTATCATGGTTCATTTGATAGGGACAAATACAATGTACGTAGACAACTTAAAAACGACTATCTGATGCGAGTAACACAGTGCTTATAGTGGAAGCTAATTTGCAACGCCTGTCCCTAGAACTAGTATCTATAAACAGCAAATAAATATTTTTTTATGTAAAATGTTAATTTAATAAAGTTACTAGCAACTACAGCTGTCGGATAAATGTAGTGGAGTAAAAAATATAATATTTAGCCTACCTCTGAGATGTAGTGGAGTAGAAGTAGAAAGTAAAGTACAAGTACCTCAATTTGTACTTAAGTACAGTACTTGAGTAAATGTACTTAGTTACTTTCCACCACTGATATCCAGAGAACACAAAATGCTCTTTTTCACCAGCGCAGTTAAACACATCATCACACCTGAGAGCTGCAGAGTACAACATCTTCAGTTTTATAGCGAGCCGCTGAGCAGCTCCTCTGGACCGGTGATGTGCTGCTGTGCTCACTGGGAGCCTCACTGGGAGCCTCACTGGTAACCAGTATGCTAAGCAGGGCTTGTGCAGACATGCATGTTCTCTCCCTCTCTGCATCATTTTCTCTCCCTCAACATTTCTTCATTATGACTATATCTGATCCATCCACTCACATTTTCCAACCCATAAACCCTCTTCCACTTCCTCTCATGCCCCCCTCCCCTCAGGCCTCCGGAGGTTGAGAGAGCCCTCTTTTGGTGGGAGTCAGTATCACACCGTCACCACAGTTCACATCTCATCAGTGAAATGGAATCACTGGGATCATTCTACCCACTTCTGACTGGCACAACCATGCGTGCTGTTGGTCCTGTGTACATTATAATCCCTGACATATGTAAGATCCGTGTCATGCTTATTTTTTTTTTTTCCTCCATAAGCTAAAAAACTTAAAGAGGATGAATTTGAAGCTCCCCCCGTCTATAAGCTGCTTTTAGCAGTCTGCAGCAGCAGCAGCACGGACAAATGAAAATGGAGCAATTATTAGATTGAGGCCAAGAAGCAGTGTTTGTACCATTGTCTGTGTCGGGCTGGATCTCTAGCTTATACTGCACTCTAGAAAGTAAAAGGACTTCTAGGAAATGATAAAAGTTACTCAGATTGCATCTCCTCTATAACAGACTTTTTATCTTGATTTACACATGGACGTCTGAGTTATTTGAGGAGATTCTTGTCTTATTCATTAAACCTTATTTTTAATGTGTAAAGTAAGAAAGACTGAAAGTGGATGATCCTGCTGTAAAGCCAACCATATCAAATTGGCTTGGACTAAAGTAAGGGTTAAACAGCTTAAGCAAACCTTTTGGTATGGTTGAATAGGGCCATCAAAGCGTTAACGCTGAATCCGTTTTAATGCTACTAATTTCTTTGACGCATTAACACGACTTGCGATTTTTAGGTTGTAGCGGGCTCAGTTTTGAAGCTAGAGTGAATATACTGGTATCATATGAAACTAAAAAACCAAAAGAATCCATTGGTAGCAACCATGTTACACTAGCTTGTTGGAAAGGAAGTTAAATAACGCTCCAAACCAACGCTCAATTTTGGCGAGGAAAAACTGGCATAGCACATTTTTTATCTGTACCGTAAAGGGAGATTTGTCAAGTATTTAATACTCTTATCAACATGGGAGTGGGCAAATATGCTGCTTTATGTAAATGTATGTATATATTTATTATGGAGATCAATTAACAACACAAAAAAATGACAAATATAGTCCAGAAACCCTCACAGGTACTGCATTTAGAATAAAAAATATGCTCAAATCATAACATGGCAAACTGCAGCCCAACAGGCAACAACAGCTGTCAGTGTGTCAGTGTGCTGACTTGACTATGACTTGCCCCAAACTGCATGTGATTATCATAAAGTGGGCATGTCTGTAAAGGGGAGACTCGTGGGTACCCATAGAACCCATTTGCATTCACATATCTGGAGGTCAGAGGTCAAGGGACCCCTTTGAAAATGGCCATGCCAGTTTTTCCTCGTCAAAATTGAGCGTAAGTTTGGAGCGTTATTTAACCTCCTTCACTACAAGCTAGTATGACATGACTTAGGTTTTTTAGTTTCATATGATGCCTTAGTCTGAACATTTATAGTTTACACTATTTAAGCAATATTTTTTGGGAGAAATTCCAGTGAGTTTATTGAAGTTTGATCCTTCTTCACTAAGGCGGGGGCTCTAAGTCCATATGGACAGAGAGAAGCTTCAATGTCAGTCAGAACAACATGAGGCTGAAGCAACAGTGTGAGTGTGTGTGTGTGTGTGCTGCAGTGTTTACATCCGTGTCCACAGACAGTATGTGTGCATGTGCATTATCAAGTGACTTCTGTGACCGGGCTCATGGCTAGTTAACCATGTGTGTTCCTCAATGAATGTCTCTGTCTCTCTCACCTCCCCCCCCCCCCTCTATTGTTGTCATGCCAAGCTGATAAAGAGAACGTTTCATTTCATGCCCGGCGTCGGCACCACGGCTGCTCTGCATGAGCGGCTCGTCCGTCAGAGCGTACGACAAGCGAGGAAGATCCTCGAGCAGCCAGAACTGCAACGCACGAAGTGAGATACTAAACAAATGGGCCAAATACAAGAGAGAGAGAGAGAGAGAGAGAGAGAGAGAGAGAGAGAGAGAGAGAGAGCAGGAACCAAACATATGTGCACGCCGGAAAGTCATGTCCTATTTAAGTGACTATTATTAGAGCGGGTCACCATCTGCAAGACTAGATAAAGCAAAGGGGGGGGGGGCTGCAGAAGATTATGCTCCAAAACAAACAAACATATTAGCACATGCTAATGCTAGCTTGTTAGCAGACAAGCTGAAATCTAACATATGTCCTAAAGTGACTTCTGAGAGACGTCAGCCACCTCTGCAGAGGCCTCTTTGTGCATTTATCCAGCTTATATTCAGAGTGGTAGACTTTTTTCTTGGATATTAGAAAGCTTTCATTGAGCTGTTTGGTGTTCCTCAGATTTGAATTGTAATCCATTACCACCCCTCCCTGTTTGGTAAACCTCACGTCTTTTAAACTCTGTGTAATTTTCAGCAGCGGTGGAATGAGTTTTGAAGTGGGGGACATCAAGTTTTGGATGACGTAACACAGTGTTTCCCACAGGATTTTGTGGGACTATGGTGGCGGACCTCCGGGGGAGAACATTTTGTACATTTTAAAGTTAAATGCATCAATCCGGTGCACTTTGAGAGCAAAATGAAGAGGCTAGATCTATGAAGAACTCTGTGCTCTTGTAAACAATTTAATCATAAACATATTAGTTGTATATGAATGGTGATGATACGGCAAAAAGTCCCAGCGGTCGTCTGACTTACGGTCCTCCTAAAGTAGTGTTATTATGGTAAGGGTGACCTCAGAGCGAGGTGAACGGCGTTACTACGATTTTACACTCGCCGGCTCACGTTACCACGGTCTTGGAAAGGGAGGAGTGAGCGGAGTGGTACTCAGTTGGTTGCAATCTGCAACCACACCACTTGATGGCGCAAAATCCTACACACTGTACCTTTAAAGCTACTAGCAAGGGGAATCAAGATGGTGTCAAAAAAACCTTGTAAGAAAAAGTTTGTTCGAATAATAAGCTTAAGGATTCTTTCTTTTTGCTGTTTAGGTCTGAAATAATAAAAAAGTCTGTCTAACCCCAAATGTAAATGATATGAAAATGAATTCATTACTGAATGTTTTGAAAATGCATCAACAAAACTCAAACATGTAGATTTTTTTTCCTAAACAATATCTCTCGGGGATACATGGAATCGGATGGCAGCAGCAGCAGCTGAGCAGCGTCGCATTAAAGAGTCAGACCTTTGCAGCGGCTCCAGTGTTGAGCTAATCGGAGTGGGTATGTTGTTCTCAGAGCTAATGTCACCTTGCTATGAAGGCACATATTGCGCAGTGTGAGAGCAACTGCTTTTCAGCCCACACAAACAAAACAGATGTTGTGGGTGTCAGGGGTCGCTGTGCAAGCTGCACGGGCCTTAATCAACTATTTAAACAGCTGAGAGCTAATGACGTCATTACAAACACAGATTTACAGGCACTTTCAGCTCCCTCTGGTGCGACCGGACACATTTTCATTTTAATTCATCTCATTATTTTTGTATTATGCCCACAGTGTGTTTACTTATTCTAGTGGCCAGTTTATGTTCATGTCGGTTGTCTTATCTGTTGTGTGAGGTCACGTTAGGCTTCTCTCAATCATATTGTGATGTGTCAGCACCCGTTAACCCAATACGTTTATTAATATGTTTGTTAATATACAGGTTTTAGAATTACTAACAGAAAAACTGAAGAGCAAGCTAAAGTTAATTAGTTAAATTAAAGAAAAAAGCTGTCTGCATACATATCACACATCAGACTAACATTAGCATTCATTTTGAATCATGTTTGTGTCCACCTGGTGAATGTAAGTCCAATAGTAACTCCACCTGAGATATATATAATCTCTCCAGCGTGTTCTGGGTCTACCCCGGGGCCTCTTACCAGTTGGATGTGCCCAGAACGTCCAGACGTAATCGTGATCAGATGCTTGAACCACCTCAGCTGGCTCCTTTCGACGTGAAGGAGCAGCGTCTCTACTCCGAGCTCCCTCCAGATGTCTGAGCTCCTCATCCTATCTCTAAGGCTGAGCCCAGCCACCCTATACGGAGGAAGCTCCTTTTGGCCGCTTGTATCCGCGATCTCATTCTTTCGATCACTACCAAAGCTCATGATCATAGAGGAGGGTTGGAACGTAGATGGACCGGTAAATCGAGAGCTTTGCCTTCCGACTTGCTCCCTTTTCACCAAAGTGGTCCGGTACAACACCCGCATAATTGGTGACGCCGCACCGAACCGCCTGTCCATCTCCTGCTCCATTTTACCCTCACTGGTGAACAAGACCCAGAGAAACTTAAATAAATACAAACAGCCCCAGTGCGTGCTGAAGGTCATGGTCTAATGGAGCCAACAGAACCACATCATCTGCAAAGAGAAGAGACGCAACCCTCTTGTTCCCTGGGGTCTCCTTTTAACTAAATTATGCTCTCCACTGAGTTGTACTGTACAGTCTGTTTTACTAAAAACAGCAGTCTGCTGCTGATGGAAATGAAATTGATGAGAGCTGGTGAGACTAAAACCAAAACAGTCAAATTTGAGGCCAAAATGCCAAAACAACGAGCTTAAAGATGCTAAACCACTCCAGGTCAGTTTCATCTTATGCAGCAACTGTGATTGAATTCTAAGTGGATCAGTAGACGGGCTCTGTTGGAACTCATCACTCTCAGGATGCTCATAACCCCGCTGTACGCACCTCCTTCTCCTTGTCCTGCCTCAACTTTTATTGTAATTGCACCCTCTTCTCCTTTAAAGCACGCCGCTCTGATAAGTGCTTAGACAGCAGCACCCATGAACACAGAGCAGGTAGTGTTTTCCTGAGAATCCCACCGCAACCTCAGACAATTAAAGACCAGATAGAGAAGATGGACAGGCAGGCCGAGCCTCCCATTGGCTGCTGCTACAGCAGCGATGGCGGCGGCCTCTCGTCTCATTAAATGACAGGACAGTGTGGCGGTGGCGGAGGAGATATCAGAGAAGTGAGACGGACAGATAGAGAGGAAGGGAGAGGGAGAAAGAGCCTGGGGGTGTTGCAGTCAGTTTGTCAGAGAAACTTAACGGCCACCAGAGCTCCAACCTGCGTCACTTTGAATTCCTGGTCTCGCCACATGATATCCCCCCCCCCCCTTCCAAAACACCCCCCTACCCCGTCCTGTCCGCCTGGAGATGGAAGATAGATGCCCTGGCTGCGAAGTAAGGCCGGCTGTAACAACATGTAGGCCCCGACAAATGATTGATTCCCTCCTAATTCTCTCAAATAGGATGTATGAGGATGAGGAGGGTGAGGGGGGGCTGAGGAGACTGAGTGGTGGTGGATTGGATGGGTGGAGCTGTAGAAGAAGAAACGGGGCGAGAGACGATAAGTAGGCCACCCTGTGTCAGGTAAACTTTGGGCTTGTAGCTAACTGGACGTGTCAGGGCGGCTAAATGTTGAGCTGTCGCCGTGGAACAATGGGGTTAAAGATATATATGGCCTAAAAATCTTATGCTAGCACCACATAGAGAGAGACATGAGGAGGGAGTGGGAGATGGGGGGGATGGGAGGTCATGCAGAGTCATGCAGAGAATTACTATTATAAGTTCAGATGCACAGGTTATTGGCTTCGTAATCTACTTTTTAACACATTAAAAAACCTCAAGATCCTCTGGAGAGTTATCCTGATAATCCAACCTGATCTCATGGGAAGGTGTATAAATAACACATCATTTCAAGGACATTTCACGTGTCATAAGAACGCATTTTAGGCTTTTTGCGTATCATTTTTACGCCATTCACAAACGCCACGTAAAACATGTCACAAATGTCACTAAAAACACGTCACAAACGTCACTAAAAACACAACACACGTCACTAAAACACAACACAAACATCACTAAAAACACGTCACAAACGTCACTAAAAACACAACACAAACATCACTAAAACACAACACAAACGTCACTAAAAACACAACACACGTCACTAAAACGCAACACACGTCACTAAAAACACTTTGCAAACCACAAAACACAAACAACAAACCAGAAGTCAACGTTGATTTATTTGT
>CAKAOI010051625.1:0-36805 GCA_916701655.1 Sebastiscus albofasciatus
ATATATATATATATATATATATATATATATATATATATATATATATATATATAGTACACACACGAGTTCACGAGCTTCACATGAACGCACCACTTGTTGCCTGCGCAGCTCCCTACCTATGCGCAGTCTGCAGCGCAGTGCTGATCCTTGTTGGTCTGCTCGTACTGACGCATGCGCAGTACGCATCGAGTAATTGGGCGCTGAAAAGGAAGCACCAGTGTTCAGTAGTGGAGTCTACTAGCAGCTTTAACAGCAGCAGTACTCACTATAAACAACCTACTACTCTGCTTCAGAGCATCGTGACACAGCGCAGAGTCTGGAATATGGCTGATAAAGAGGGTAGGTTATAACCACAGCTATACATATGTACAATATTAAAGCAGTGGCCTGTTTATCCTCGTGTAACCGCTTTGTGCTGTTAGCATGACATGCTAACATGCTAGCTCAGTGGAGTCCTCTCTCAGGAGGCGTGTTGGGTTTTAGTTTAACAGTCTGTGTGCTGTTCCCTGCTGTTAAAAGGACGTTTTATGACAATAAATTACTCTTTTAAGTTCACCAAACATCAACAACACTACCAGCTGTGATTATTGATTCTTTATTTATGATTTTTCCATCATTTAGTGTCGTTATTGTAACGTTGAAGTAAGCTAGCAGGCTGTGTACCTGTAGTTTATAATGGAGTTACATGTGTGTGTTGAACCTCCAGCTGCTTCTGTTTCTATAGGGTTATAACGTTAATTAATGTGTAACTAGAGGTGTAAAAGAATATAATGTGTTGTAATACTGTATCGATATTTAATTAATAGTTTACATGCCAAGATTAAGTCAGTAAATACTATTTAATTTGCAAAGATGTATGCCCTCCCAATGTAGTGCTATGCTGCTGGATGTTATAGGGACTGTGATAAATCCAGATGTTCTGATTAAATTAAAAAAGTAGGGCAGCCAAATTAATTGCATGATTGTCCATAATTCATTGCAATTAATCACATTTTTTTTTTATCTGTTCAAAATGTACCTTAAAGGGAGATTTGACAGATATTGTCCAGAAACCCTCACAGGTACTGCATTTAGCATAAAACAATATGCTCCAATCATAACATGGCAAACTGCAGCCCAACAGGCAACAACAGCTGTCAGTGTGTCAGTGTGCTGACTTGACTATGACTTGCCTCAAACTGCATGTGATTATCATAAAGTGGGCATGTCTGTAAAGGGGAGACTCGTGGGTACCTATAGAAACCATTTTCATTCACATATCTGGAGGTCAGAGGTCAAGGGACCCCTTTGAAAATGGCCATGCCAGTTTTTCCTCGCCATAATTTAGTGTCAGTTTGGAGCGTTATTTAACCTCCTTCATGACAAGCTAGTATGATTCCTGAGATTTTATAGTTTCACTCTAGCTTTAAAAGCCCACCACAACTGAAAGATTGATTGCGTTAAAGAAATTTGTGGAGTTAAAAGGAATTTGCGTTAACGTGTTATTGTTATTATTTTTACTCAGATTTCATGCATATGTGGTGTGTTCTTTGCTACTATTTGCTGTTATACCTGTAATTTATACTATGTTTCTTTGCTAAAGTGTATGACGATGCAGTGGAAGAACGGGTCATCAATGAAGAGTACAAGATATGGAAGAAAAACACACCTTTCCTGTATGACCTGGTGATGACTCACGCGCTGGAGTGGCCCAGCCTCACTGTCCAGTGGCTTCCAGATGTCAACAGGTATTTACATGGTCTCTATCTTACTGCTCATAAAATGTGGTTTGAATTCCAACAGCAGTTTGTGTCTGACAAGCTACTTATTACGGCCAATGTCTGTAATAAGTACATTATTATGGCCAATAATGTGTGCCACTGTCCACCACCTGCATGACCGGACAGTCATCCATCTCTTTGTGAGTCTGTTTTTGATGGTGTTTTCCTGCAACATCTATTTCTCTTGGTCCTCTCTTGGGTTTGTTAACAACCAAACTGCGCATCAAAGCCAAGTGATCAGTGTGTCAGCCAATTAAACGTCTGTCCAATCTCCTCCCGCTCTCTGTGATAACCTAAAGGCAAAGCTGTATTTGCTACAGAGTAACGGCTAGATTAATATCATGTCCAATTTGTGGAACTCTGCAGGCCGGAGGGGAAGGACTATGCCGTTCACAGGCTGGTTCTGGGGACCCATACATCAGATGAGCAGAACCACCTTGTGATTGCCAGCGTCCAGGTCCCAAATGATGATGCCCAGTTTGACGCCTCGCACTACGACAGCGAGAAAGGAGGTAAATACACCAGGAGTCATCCTGTGGACAATGTAATGTAATGTACAGTTGCTTGTCATATTAGTTTTGATAGACGCTGTATTTGTCAGAAACTGGATTAAACACTGATTAGCTCAGACATTTTATATGATGAGAGAATTCTTTATGCTGAAACTGTGTTCTTCTGTCTTCCAGCAGGTATGTTGATGGGTGCCCAGCTGTGTGTAGGTCTGCTGAAGGTAGTGTTAGTATGTTAGCATGGCCACTGAACAACTTTAAGGTACAGTCCAAGTCTAAAGCTCAATACACGTGAAACCAACCTAGCATACTGTACATATCAAAATAAAGGGGTAAAGTAATAGTTTAACTACATATTGGTTTGTGAGTTATCTGCTTTTTATTTTCTTGTTTATCAGCCAATAATGTATCAGCCACCAATATTGTGCAGTAAAAAAGACTGACCAAGTCAGGTTTAACCTGCAGGTGTCTGGTGTCTGTACTAAAGTCTCATTGTATTCTCTTGTCAGAATTTGGTGGATTTGGCTCAGTAAGTGGAAAAATTGAGATCGAGATCAAGATCAACCACGAAGGAGAGGTCAACCGAGCCCGCTACATGCCCCAGAATCACTGCATCATCGCCACCAAGACTCCCACCTCTGACGTGCTGGTCTTTGACTACAACAAGCACCCGTCTAAGCCAGGTTTGATCACTGCTGTGCTGATCTACTCATGACCACGCATCAAAATGCACAATAACGCCAGTGAATCACCACATCATGAAGTGTGAATGCAGTGTCTCTTTGTGTGTTTCAGATCCCAGTGGGGAGTGTAGTCCTGACTTGAGGCTGAAAGGCCACCAGAAAGAAGGCTACGGCCTTTCCTGGAATCCCAACCTCAGCGGCAACTTACTCAGTGCTTCCGATGACCATGTAAGTGTCTAAAAGCCAACAGGGCCTTCGTTTGCTGGTTATACAGTGCATATAAGTGTGCCTAAAAGAAGGGTCCACAGGTTTGTTCAGACTGAAAGCGGAGTGACTTTTCAAGACAGTGTGATTACATAAACAGTCAATGGAAAGATGCTAGTGGATGTGATAAACACTGATTCGATAAATTGATTGTGCTCCCCCTCTAATTTCTCTCCAGACCATCTGTCTATGGGACATCGGGGCCGGCCCAAAGGAAGGGAAGATCGTGGATGCCAAGACCATCTTCACCGGCCACACAGCAGTGGTGGAAGATGTCTCCTGGCATTTGCTCCACGAATCCCTGTTTGGCTCAGTGGCTGACGACCAGAAACTCATGATGTAAGTGGTACTCTGTTGTCTGGTTTTGTGAATGGGGACAAAAGATTGATCAAGTTACAAGTGCTCTGTTTCATTGTTTTATTTCTAACCAAATAAATGATGTCCCTGCTGCCTCTGACTGTCCCTAATCCTCCACCAGATGGGACACTCGGTCCAACACCACATCCAAAGCCAGCCACGCAGTAGATGCTCACACTGCTGAGGTCAACTGTCTGAGCTTCAACCCCTACAGCGAGTTCATTCTTGCCACTGGTTCTGCTGATAAGGTAGAGAAGAAGAAAATACACTCTGAAGTAAAATGGAATAAATTGGAATAACTGTTTAATGCAACGGTTGTTTTGTTTCTCTCAGACTGTTGCACTGTGGGATCTAAGGAACCTCAAACTGAAGCTCCACTCCTTTGAGTCCCACAAAGATGAGATTTTCCAGGTAAGAACTTAAATTGCTTCCAAATGTTTATTTGCAGTTAAACTTAAAGACCCCCTGCACCCCCCTAAAAAAGACAAAAACGGGTCTATTGTGGGATATGAGCTGAACCTGTTTTTTGAGGTGCTACCTACCAAGCTTAGGTAGAGTTATTACAAAACGTCCATGCTGCTATTTGAGCACTACATTGAGCTGCCAGTGACCAACTGTCCAATTCATTAGGTACAATGGTCTCCTCACAATGAGACGATCCTGGCCTCCAGCGGCACCGACCGACGCCTCAACGTCTGGGATCTCAGGTAATAACTGTCTACCATATCTCATAATCCATATATTAAATGTTTTGGTCAAGATCCTGATCAGATGTCTGAACCATCTCAATTGATTTAGTTTAATAACTAAAGGAAATTACAATTTAAATACAGTGCATTAGGGCATCATAATAACTAATATCAATACAATACATCGGGCTGTCAGTATCAGTGTAGACCAAGCTTCGGCTGTTTTAAAGGGTTAACACATTGGTTTCAACAGTACACCTATACTGAGAAGAAGAAGTGAGTAGAGGCTGACCAATACTGGATTTTTCAGACCAATTGCTCACCCAATGTGGTAAATATTTGTGATTCTAAAGTGGAAATACTGAAGAGGAACTAACTAACCAATTCATTTTCTTTTTCTAGTAAAATCGGTGAGGAGCAGTCAGCAGAAGACGCTGAGGATGGCCCACCAGAGCTGCTGGTAAGTGATATCCTATGATCAAGATTACTGTATTTAGTCACTCTTAAATCATCCTGAGATCTTTACCGTTGTCAGTAGCCAATAAACCTTCCTACACTTGAACACAACAAACAGTGGGTATAATGTGATTGGACAGCCGTTCAGTACACAATTCAGACACGGAGTTACTAGTGAATTTCAAAGCCCTGACCTTTCACATTTGTAGGGTTTGTCCATGTTTCTAAAGTCCTGCTTGCCTGTTTACGTCTGGCTGTTGTTATCTCTAATTTCCACCTTTTTTCCTCATCAGTTCATCCACGGCGGCCACACAGCCAAGATCTCCGACTTCTCCTGGAACCCCAATGAACCCTGGGTCATCTGCTCAGTGTCCGAGGACAACATCATGCAAGTGTGGCAGATGGTGAGTACAGCTGCCGTCCATCACCCACACAGTTTTTCTTTTTGGGGATTATGATGGCTCCAGTCTCTCCCCATGAACCCAGTAGAACATCAGACCCAAAGTTAACTGACTGAGGTCATTGACAGATGTTGATGTCAGCACTGTATGATATAACAACACCTCAAAAGCATACTTTATCATTGTCTAATTATATGTTTTAAACTTTCCAAAGAGAATCATGCATAAAGAAGTTTATGCAGGCTTAACGTACAATGCAAGCACATAATCTATCCCACTGCATGTGTCCAAATCCTTGGCTAATCTCCTGACACCCGACCGCCCGCCCGCTCTCCTCCCCGGCTCTCTGGAGCTCTGTACCCCGCTGTTGTCTGGCAAAGGCAGCGGTAACCTCATATTTTGATGTTAATAAAATGTACCAGAATTCCCGAATATGTAGGATATTACTACTGACATTCATGTAATAATATTATGTCACAACGTCTGCTGTATTAGCCGTGTGTTTACTACGTGTTTATTTGAATATAGAGCGGGGAAGTGAGATCAGATCACAAGTGGTCACTCAAGACGCATGTGGAGATGCATGTTAATACCAGGTCTGAACAGGGCCTTGGTCAACCCAGCGTCAAATGAGAGCTGAGGTAGAAACCTACAAATCTACAAGCTAGAGAAGTGCCTGCTGCCTTTCTACAGTGTGTTCATGAATGTCTTCTTCCTCCCTTCTTCTTCTCCAGGCAGAGAATATCTACAATGACGAGGAGCCAGACAACACCCCTGCATCAGAGCTGGAGGCTCAGGGATCATAACCCAGCTCTGCATGAGGCTCTCTCCAGGCACCCTCCTATCCCCACCCCCACCCAGCCCAGCCTGTCATTTCCCTCTCTGGCTCATCAAGTGCAAAATGAAAAGTGTCTTCTCTCCACATGACGGAACGGTGTGGAGAGTCAGAGACAGCATGGACTCCACCCTTGCAAACAGACATTGGATTCAGGCTCATCTCGCTTACACTTCACCGCGGCCCAGGTACCCAAAAGCACTTCAGAACTTGGTAGGATAAGAGTTGAGATGTTGGACCGGCTCAGGTGGTAGTATCTCCAGTGTTTGGGGATAGGTTTGTTGTGGTGAAGGAACCACAAAGTCACTGTAAGCTATTAAGACCAGTTAACTTCAAAGTGCTCATGCAAGGAAACCATGAGAAGTGTCATTTTACATTTTGACTCATGAGTAGCCAGAATCCCACTAGCTAGTAGGCTTCCCTCAAGACACAGATATGTAATGAAACGCGGACAGTAGAAGACGATCCGAGCACTGAAATGCTTTTGGAAAACCTGATCTACATCTGTCCAAGTGGCTGTTATTTTTTGTTACATAACACCATACTTAGCTGACACCTGACGGCTGTCCTTTGAAGAAACATTCCCTGCTGTGTTTGCTTCCCGTTCATAAGGTACATAAAACTCTTCAGTATTTGGTTGAGTGAAAGGTCTGGGACTAAATTAGTGCACTTGAGGGTAATGCACATCTTTCTCATCTCCTCTTTCTGTTGTTGCATAATGTGAAATTTCCATGTTTTGTTTCCTGCACCACAAATTGCAATAAAACTTTTATAACTTTTCAAAGATACGTTTCTCATTTATGTTAGAGGTCCAGTGTGTAGGAACCCTACCCTTATCTTAGCTTCATTTTGAAGTTAAATGCATCAATCTGGTGCACTTTGAGAGCAAAATTAGCAACATTAAGAGGCTAGATAAACAATGTTATGCCCTCAATATAATCATAAACATGGTTGTATAGATAATATCTATCCCCAAAAGTGAAGCCAAAACATCTCGATCACCAGCTGGTGGCTGGCTGTTAGTTTAGGAAGCGCTTGATTTGATATGCAGCAGTTTTCTATGAGCAGAACACACATTTTAAACGTCAATATCGCAGGCGATCAGGTTCATTTAATTGTGGGAAGCCAAAATCGTGATCGCGATAAATATTCGATTAATTGCGCAGCCCTAAATGTAATGGTTTTGTTGCATGATAATGACATATTTGTAAATGTGCACGACATGACACGCATATGGTCTGCTTATACACACAGACCGGCTCGCCACCAGCCAGTTGATTTCCCCTCACGGACAGCTGTGATGAATCCTATCGGATCTTTTTTGGCTCTGACTCAAATAAAATGAGCTTTTTGTAAAAGCTGTGTTGCATATCAGTTACCCAGAAAGCCTAATGAGAGAAAGGAGCCAGTGGCTTTGTTCTCCCAGTAATCCCAGAATTGGAAAAGCCTTGGGTGTCTGCTTATGTTTCACCTAATTACCATGAAATTTGCAGACCTGTAAAATGAAGTGTTACCGTTCTTAACTGTACTGTGCAAAAGCACCCATTATCCAGCTGTACCAGTAAACAGTGTAGCAGGACCTCACTGCATTAATGCCAAACCAAAGTCATACTGGGAGCAACTGCTGCAATAAGTAAAAAAAAAACCAAACATTTAATATAATCCTTCTGGTGCTCAATTTCCACAGACTAAGGGACAGTTTTAACTTCTCAAATTCTCTAACAAGTTGTTTATTTTACTGTTTACTGTAGTTTTTGTGTACACAGTAAGTCAAGTAAATACGTGAAGACAAGCACAACATAACAAAGTAAATGTTTTGGACCACTAGAGAACTTGTACTTCACCTTATAAGGTAAGATCCACCATTTGGTGTAGGGATCTACCTATTAACCTCTGATACTTTAAATTCCCTGTCAAATTATTATTAGGCTGATCTAATCATCTGTTGGTTTTGCTTTCTGAAACACGTTCCTAATTCTCCACATACTCCTCATGTTGTAGGCAATTTAAATGTTCATTTCCATTTGGTTCATACCAGGGAATGGGAATTAGTAGTCACCTCACAATCACTTCCAACATTACATTTGCTCTCCTTTAGGAGGCAACTTAATAACATTTTTTCAACATAAAAAGCTGCAGTTATACCAAAGAAGAAGAAGAAGATGATTTTAATTGGCTGAGATGGTTTAGACACAGTAAGTAGTTTATGTAGTTGTTGATGGGATTGGGTATCAAGTGGCTGTTGTTTTCCTCCCTCTCTGAGCTCAGAGCTTTTTTGCTTTTGGTTTTGACTTTAGCTGCATCAAGTTAGTCAGATTACTACCGGAAATATGAGGGTGTGACCTTCAAATTAAAAGCCTAACAAAGTGCAAAAGAGGTTACAAATAGCCTCCACATGATGGGTATGGTGCAGTTTGTGTGCATATTTGCTGTGAAGTTAATTAATATTATACTTAATACTTAATTTCAGATTAATTAAATGGGACGTAGTTACATCACATTCAACAGAAGCAAACCAGATTAAGGCATACCCATGATTATTATTATTATTATTAGGTAACACTTCATTTTTAAAGGTCTGAAAATGTCATGGTAATTAGGTGATAATTGGAAATAACCTATTTGAAATTTCATTGGAATTACTGCCAAATTATCCCAAAATTTACCTCAAATTTATCAAAAATTACTGTATTATAAACATTATTTAATAATTATATTCCACCAATCCAAATAGCTGATAATGTATTCAATACATTTAATAATATAATACATTTAATTTATTAGCAAATAGCTTCTGTGAAATTTCTTTAAATAACTCGCTGAATCATGACATCAGCTACCAGGTTACATTTGTAGACAATAAATCACACCATGGTGAGATTTGTGCCTGATCAAAAGTGTCTTCTATTAGTTTTGTTTTTCCACCTCTGATGAAGAGCAGCCGCTTCTCAAGCCTAAGGGCCCTATTTTAACCATTATATGCTATTTAAGCATATAACTATTAAATGAGCTGTACTGAGCTGGAGATTAGCCATGGATTAAGACACATGCAGTGGGTTTGGATGGATTATATGCTTGCTTTGTACGTTAAATCTGCAAAAACTTCTTTCTGCATAATTCTTTGGTAGAGCAGGTTGTCCACCAATCAGAAGGTCGGTGGTTCAATCCCCGGCTGCTCCGGGTCACATGTCGATGTGTCCTTGAGCAAGACACTTAACCCAAAATTGCTCCCGAAGGCATAGCCATCGGCGTGTGAATGAGTATTTAGATTAGATCCTGATGGGCAAAATTGGCACTTTAGCAGCCTCTGCCATCAGTGTATGAATGTTTGTGTGAATGGGTGAATACTGACATGTAGTGTAAAGCGCTTTGAGTGGTCAGAAGACTAGAAAAGCGCTATATAAATCCAAGTCCATTTACCATTTACCGTGTTATAGTGACCTCAATATCATCCAAAACAAATGTGTGTAAAATGTTGATATTTCTTATATGTTTTATACAGCTAAAACAGCCCGGGGTCAAATTGACCCCAAAGAACACCGATGTGTACAGCATGTGTACAGGACATTGAAAACATATCATCATTTTAGTCTTATGTCTACCCAGTTGTCCCCAGTTGTAAATTAGGAAAAGTCATTAAATATGAATAAAAAAAAAATATGTCAATCATTTATTTAGAGACGTTAAACATTTAATGGGGTCAAATTGACCCCAAAGCTAATAGGAGGGACAATCCATGCTTTGGACACACTCGACCACTGCTTTATTTTGAAAAGCTTCAACCGGATGCTGTACTTGTCACTGACAGCAGCAGCTAGCTTGATCACCTCGTCCTGCTTCATCCAGTGTAGAAACACAGACAGGTAAACGCTCTCTCTTCTTCACCAACGTGTCTGATTTTACACCACTTCAACGCGGTATGTAACCTGTCACTGTCAGCCGGAGTGTGTAGCTTTTACATTCAATATCACTCATGGTATTCGCCGAAGTAAAAGTTGACTTCTCGTGTTAGCACAGCGAGGTTAGCTAGCTGTTAGCCTGTTAGCACATGATTAGCATTAGCACCATTAGCTAACTTGTCATCTTATATTAGAAATGTGCTTCACACTTCTCCTGTTAACTTGTGTCAATAAGCCATCTACTTACACTGCCAGTGTTAACAGCGGTGATAAATACAGTGCTTCCTGTGCTGTGTAGCTAAGTAGCGTTAGCTTAGCAAAGCTAACACGACCAGGAACCGCCGTTCTGTCCTGAGTGGATGGAACGTCACACCAGACTCCCTCTGAAATATCGAGGATTTAAGATTAAAACGTTGATCTGAGGGAAGACATTGCTCATGCTACTTTCTTTAGGATACATTTTTAATGTACATATAGTGTCTTTCAATTCGGCTTAAATATTAAACTTCAATTACTGCGCATTCCTTTATTTTTTTTACTTTTTGAAGTTGGTTAACTACAACTAGGCATCTATAGCTACAGAAACCTCAAGTCAAGTTCTGTCCTGAGTGGATGGAACGTCACACCAGACTCCCTCTGAAATCTGGAGGATTTACGATTATAACGTTGATATGATGGAAGACACTGCTTATACTACATCCCATAAGATATTTTTTAATGTACATAAAGTGTCTTTCAATTCGGCTTGAATATTATACTTCATATATTAGTGTGCATTCCTTTGTGTTTTGTTACTTTTTGAAGTTGGTTAACAACAACAACCAGGCATCTATAGCTGCAGAAACCTCCATCAAGTATGCAAGATTATGCACATGAAGTAGGCTAACGTCACACGCAGATTGTGTAGTTTTAAAAAATGTCTTAAAAACAATCCTTAAAAAAAAAAAAAAAAAAAAAGTTAGAAAAATGTCCGGAGAAAGGCTGATAAAAAGGCTAAATAATTCCCCAAAAATGTCTGAAAAATGTGTGAAAATATGTCCAAAAATTCCAAAAAAACTGTCTGAAAAATTTCCAAAAAAATGTTGACAATTTTTTCGAAAATATGCCCGAAAAATGTCCGAAAAAAAACATCAAAACGTCACACCAGGCTCCCTTTGAAATCTCGAGGGTTTAAGATTAAAACGTTGATCTGATTGGAGACACTGCTGATAAAACATCACTTATGATATTTTTTCAATGTAGATATAGTGTCTTTTAATTCGGCTTGAATATTATAATTCAATTAGTGCGTTATCCTTTATTTTTTGTTACTTTTTGAAGTTACAACCAGGGATCTGGATTTACAGGAACCTCCATCAAGTATGCAAGATTATGCACATGAAGTAGGCTGACATAACATGCATTTTGTGTAGCTTTGAGGGGATACAGGTAGAAGATAAGATAAAATAGAACTTTATTAATTCCGAAGGAAATTCTTGTGCCAGAGATTGCTCAAAAATACAACAAAATTACAACAAGTTCAAGTGTATAAAATAAAAAAAACACTATTTCTAGCACCAGTGCCTAAAAGCATAACAAGTAAGATGTATTTAGTAAAATGAGTATATAAGATAAGTAAAATAAAAAAAGGTAAAGTAAGCTAACAAATAGGAAAATAAGTAATATTGCATATGTTGGACATTAATATTGCACACAATGAGCAGTGATAGCTGTTTGGTTTTCTCAGTGGAGATCATCCTGAAGTTGTCTTCATATTGAGTGCGTATAGGAGCTAACGAGGCTAGCTCTGCAGCAGCTAGCAGGCTGCATGTTTTGCAGGAAACTGCAGAGAAGTTGGCTCTGATATCACACGACCTGCTGGGGATAGTGTCTCTTCTACGAAAGGTCCATAATGCATAATAAGGTGACCGGTCTCAGCAACAACAACACTGGCTGTATAGTTGTATAGCTGTATAGTTAAGGTTGAAAGATGGATCAGTAAACGTTGTTTTTTTGTAGGCCAGAGACACTGACAAGGTAATAGTGGTGGTCTGGATATACTTGATTTATATTCTGTCTAGTTGGGAGAGCTAAGATTAATGTTAACCTTAAAATCAGAGGGTAACTCTGCTGTTTTTTTCTACATGCTGAGAGACATTAGTCAGTTTCAGGATGCAGCCTGCTGCTCACTGCTGCTGCTCCTGCTGCTGTTGTACACACGTGGTTGACTTTTGCTGTCTGCTGTTGAAAAGGCTAAGTCTCTTATTGCATTGCTAAGATGGTATTAACTTGACAAGCTTGTTCCTCAATCAGGGTTTGTCACATGGCAACACCCACAATTACTGTAAAAGCTAAGCACGTTTTTTTTTTTTTTCAGAGAAGTTGTATTTTTGATATCTACTGTATCTCTAGCCCTGTTGCTGTTAGCCTGTACAGGGCTCCAGACTAACTTTTCACATTGGTTGCACAGGTGCGCCTAACTTTTTTTTATTTTAGGTGCACCTGCACATAATTCAGGTGCACTCAAAAAAATGTTACCCTGCCTTTTAGCACCGCAATAATACATTTTAAGCGTTTTGTCAGTTCTCATTGGTTCTCATTTGTCAGTTCTCATTGGCCTGGTATTGGTATCGACTACTACATTTCTAATATCGTGTCACGATATTAGAAATACCAGTGAAATTCCACGATTCATTACCAATTCGATACCACAGCAAAAAACAAAAGTCGAACAATATTCTCACACTTTTTGCCCTCCCTTCTTGTGAAATGAATTTGGCGCCGTATAACCCACTGCAGCATTTTTCCAGACGGAAAAACAATCAATAGTTCTCTTCATTTTGAGTTATCAGTTTGTTTTATGGTTGTGATTTTTCTCAAGGAAAGAGTACCGGGCGTGGTTTGACACACAGAGAAAGAGAAACTGCTATATGTCAGGCGCACCGGTACGCCCAATGAAAATATTTAGTCATACTCAATAGATTTTTGGTTGCATATGCATATGCGGTAGAATTTATTTGGCCAGCCCTGAAGGAAATAGTGCATAGTTTGCATTGGGAAGGTATGGAAGTCCATTTCTGCCAAGCAAAAAAGAAAATAGATAGAACGTTGAACAGTCTGGTATGCACCTAGATACACCATCCACAGTCGGGTAGGGAAATGACTTAGATAACTTTTTAATTAGAATGATACACTGCAATTCAAAGGTGTTTTTATTCAGCTTTGATTACGATTCCCTGTTTTTACATTTTTAATTGTGAAAGTGTAAATACATTTGTTAACACTTCATTTTACAGGTCCGCAAATTTGATGGTAATTAGGTGATAATTAGCAAGTAACCTGTTTGAAATTTCTTTGGAATTACTGCCAAATTAGCCCAATAGTTACCTCAAAATTTATCAAAAATGAATGTATTATAAACATTATTTAATAATTATATTCCACTATTTGCCAATAGTTGGTAATTTAGATTTGAAAACAACCAAGGTTGTATAACCCTGTCTCATGGTCTCTCATGGTGCAGTGTTTGGTGCCCGGTAAGCTTTATGAATGTGTTATTCAAACTGAATTTCTGGCTCATATGTTATTGCCTCACTTAATACTTGAAGCAGCAGCACACCCTCACCATCGCAAGATTATATTCAGTGCGATTGCGACTCCTACGACTCCCACTACTCATCACTAGATACAAGTATTTGGTCATGCAGTAATCTCATTTATATTTTCTAACAAGTCTGGTTTACTGTGCATTTCTAGCTTGTGATCCGGACTAATGGAGACGACAGGAGTTTGTGAGATTGATGTGGCGACCAGAAGAATCGTGGGAGGTAGTGACTCTCCACCCGACCTGGACAGCCCATGTCAGGTAACACTATCAACTTGTGTTATTTGTGTGGCGTGTTGTGGATGTTCTCTTCTTTGTTTGTTTTGAAAGTTCAGTAAGTACTAATGGATTATCTCCAACTGTTTCTCTAAAAGTAGCTCTTCATTGTTTAGCAGTAGTGCTCTTTCAATACATGAGTTTAGGTACCAAAACCATCCTTTTTTTACGACTCCCTTTTTTATTTCATTAAAAAAAACACAAATTCTCAAACATGTTAAATGTTCTCTAAACACAAGCAGGCGTAAGACTTTTGCCTACATAAAATTGTCTAAAATCTGGCAGAATTTGGGTTGAAATCAGGAACTGTCAGATCAGAAAATATCTAATTAAGATTATCAACAGACATTTCAGTACTTCTCATTTTTTTGCTCCTCTAGTGAGCAACATTTTCCTCCAGCAGCGGGCGCTTTGAGGTGGAATTAAGCCATTAAGCACTGAACCCACAGCTTCTTTAGTGGAGCTGCTCAGTGAAGACTGACTAATTGAAATAGAGTCTCTTCAGTGAGACTTCCAGCTGCTTTGTGGTCATCTGGATGTGTGTGTGTGTTATCAGGAGGAGGTTGCAGGCTTTGGTTTGGGGTTGTGCTGCGCTGAGGAGGAGAGGGGGGAAACTCCAGGCAGAGAGGACAGTCCCAGCGACCTCGGGGAGGCAGAGCTCGACCCCGGAGGAGACCTCAAGGCAGAGGACCAGGCTTTTGGTAGGAACACTACAATGTGTCTCGCAAGCACTTAGAGAGATACGCCCTTCGTTACATCCCTGTACATTCATTGTGGTTTATGTTCCAGGGAAGGAGGTTGCTCTTTTGATGCACGCCTTGAACTCCCTGGCTACTCCTGAGGAGAAACTAGCGGCTTTGTGCAAGAAATATGCCGACCTGGTAAGCTGAATATCTGCATTTGATAAATAAAAAAACAACCAAGTTTATGCATAATGCGATCCTTTTTGACGTTGACTGTGTGTGCTGTGTGTTCAGTTGGAGGAGAGCCGCTGCATGCAGAAGCGCCTGAAAGCGCTGCAGAAGAAACAGTCTCAGATAGTGAAGGAGAAGATCCACCTGCAGGGAGAGCACAGCAAGGCCATCCTGGCCCGCAGCAAGCTGGAGAGCCTCTGTAGGGAGCTGCAGAGACACAACAAGACACTGAAGGTACAGTACACCCGTTCTGCTTCTGTTTGTCTTGACAGTAACCAGCAGCACCGCCTCGCACTGTCATAAGGCAAACAACCACTTCCCAAATAAAGCTGGGCATACACTCTACGATTTTAGCCCGTTTCTGGCCTGAATTTTTAGCCGCACGACTCATTTTAGAGTCGGACCAAATTTCAGCTTCGTCGGGCGTAGTGTGCCGTGCAGTGTGCGGGGGGACCGAGGACAGATGAATTTCTAAAATGCCAGAAATTTTGGTCGGCCGACCACAGGCTCTCGCACAGTTGAAGCAGAGCCACGAGCCGATTCCCCAACATCAGAGCCCTTTTTCTACTGTTTTGACAGTAATCAGAGCGTAGCTATTGAGATAACAATGTAGGCTACAACAGATATAGCTACTAAAATGTAGCTAGCTTACCTCCAATTCGCTCTGCAAAATGGACAATCCATACTGTTTGGAAGCACACAACAACATTTCTAAAATCGTCTATTGTGTGCCCAGCATTAAACTCCTTGTTGACCACCTCCTCATTCCCGCTCCCGTCACCTCAGGAGGAAAACGCCCAGCGGTCCAGGGAGTACGAGGAGCAGCGGAAGGAGGCCATGCTTCACTTCCAGATGACCTTGACCGACATCGAGGTGCAGATGGAACAGCATAGCTCCCACAACACCAAACTGAGGCAGGAGAACATGGAGCTGGCCGAGAAGCTCAAAAAGCTCATCGAGCAGTACGAGCTCCGAGAGGAGGTAAGGGTCTTCATGTGTCAGCCCTTTTGTAGCCTCCACTGCAAACACAGAAATCAGGGTTGTCCAGAAACTGGGATTTCATTGAAACGCTGCCTTCTCTGCTAACTCTGAGTTTGTTTTCATGTGGAACTTGAATCATGGCAGAAAGTAAAAGATGCTTGGGTTGGTAAAGACTTTAGAACATTTGTTTTGTTATTTGTTGAAATTCTCTTTACATCTCGACAGCGATCAATAAATCAAATGCTCTGACAATAAAAGAGAAAAAGATCTGGTATCTTTTGGTGCCGCAGGACTGTAATAAACCCGTCCAAACATTTCATTAGGGCCTGTCTACTCGTTGGCTTGCTTTCCTCACTTCCTTTCTCTTCCCGTGCACCGATTTAATTTAAGATGAACAGTCAATCAGAGTGACTTCTCTCACTGACGGGCGCAGACACCGATTCAATATACTGAATCGGCTGGAAAAGTCTCCAACACGGGCGTCTGTCAGCCCAAAAACTAGGCTGACAGTCGCTCACTGACGTCGGCTGGGCGACGGCTTGGTGTGTCAGGGCCTTAATAGATATGTGATGTGTCCCCTCTTGCAGCACATAGACAAGGTGTTCAAGCACAAGGAGCTGCAGCAGCAGCTGATGGACGCCAAGCTGCAGAGAATCACCGAGATGATGAGAGAGGTGGAGGAGAAGCAGCAAAGAGAGAGAGACTTTGTGAGTACATCTTCTTTTTTTCTGAGGGCATGTTCTAGTGTTCACTGCACCATCAAATACCAACTAACCAACCAACCAACCAGTGGTATTAAACAGTATTCAGGATCATGAACTGACTGTACTGTGATGCTGCTTCAGCTGCTGAAAGACGCCACGGAGTCCAGACGCAAGTGTGAGCTGATGAAGGAGCAAGAAACACAGCTCAAACAACAGGTAAGTTCACATTTTTAATTGATAGTTTACATGCAAAGATTAACTCAGTCAATAATTTATTCCTCTCAAAGTAGTGCTATGATGTTGGATGTAGAGCTGCAACGATTAATCGACTAGTTGTCAACTATTAAATTAATCACCAACTATTTTGATAATCCGTATAATGCATTTTTAAGAAAAAAAAACAGTCAAATTTCTCTGATTTCAGCTTCTTAAATGTGAATATTTTCTGATTTCTTTACTCCTCTGTGACAGTAAGCTGAATGTCTTTGAATTGTGGACAAAACAAGACATTTGAGGACATCATCTTGGGCTTTTTTCATAATTTTCTGACATTTTTTAGGCCCAATGGCTATCGATTAATCGAGAAAATAATCAACAGATTAATAGACGATGAAAATAATTGTTGGTTGAAACCCTAGTTGGATGTTACAGGGACTGTGATAAATGCAGATCCCACCGTTCTGATTGCATAAAGAAGTAAACTTTTTATACTCTGATTTTATACATATGGTGTTGTGTTCTTTGTACTATGACAGTTTTCCTAAAATTAGATTTTAAAAAGTCACAATATATTGAATCGTAACCCCGGTGTCATGATACGTATCGTATCGCCAGACTCTTGCCAATGCACATCCCTAGTTTCTTGGTGGATCAGAAACATGTGCAGACATCAACACTGTAGTTGTTAACTGTCTAAGGTTTGATAATGACTCCCCTCCCGCTCTCATCTGTTCTCCCTCAGCTCTCGCTGTACATGGACAAGTTCGAGGAGTTTCAGAGCACTCTGGCTAAAAGCAATGAAGTCTTCACCACCTTCAGACAGGAGATGGAGAAGGTAACTGCCGGACTTCCTGTTGGCTAGCGTTTGTTTGTTTTCCCTGCCGGCTGTTTAACTGTCTGGATTTACCTCCCAGATGACGAAGAAGATCAAGAAGCTGGAGAAGGAGACGACACAGTGGAGGACCAAATGGGAGAGCAACAACCAGGCCCTGCTGCAGATGGCCGAGGAGGTGAGTCTTATGATCCACACAACACTTCTCTTTGCTCTGGGTTGTTCGCCGATTTCAACACTTTATCATTATTAGCATTATCAGGGTAAAAAATAGGGTGCGTTTCCCTGGACGCGTCTATAGTGAGTTTAACAGTCTACCTGTTGAGAGTAGCGTAATGTGTGCGTAGCAAGGAGAGAGAGATGTGCTACGAGCAGATCAGCTGTTTGGCGATCATCGGAGCAGAGAAGAAATTAGCAGTAAAGTTGCCTCCTGTTATTAAATGTGCAGTGTCTCTCTCTCACACTTTTTGCTCTCCCCACTTGAGAAATGAATCCGCCTCTGATCAGGATAAGGCATCTTACCGGGGACCTCCTTGGTAAGAGCGGTGCTCCGCCGATGATGCTGGGCTGGGCCGTTCAGGACCGGGGACAGGTGTAACGGGCACTGCAGCATTTTTCTTGACAAAAAAAACAAACAATCGGTATGTTTGTTTGTGATGAGTGTTTGTTATGCTTGAGGAGGAAGAGTACAGGGCGCTAATTCACACATACACACGACCAATGAAAATATGTAGTCGCACTCAACAGATTTTTGGTCGCATATGTGTGTGTCATCAAAGTTGCATTTTTGTCTAGAAAAAGGAATTAAGTTCCTTTTGATGAAACAATCTGACAGCACAAGCTTTACTCAAGGTCCACTTACTAGCTTTTCGCAGGGCTTTCAGTTTAGGGAGATGCGATTGAAAGCGCTGACAGGATCATCTTATCTTAAGGCCCATTTACTACTTTTTTTCCAAACTGTTATCTCCAAGGTGAAAATTGCTCATGAAACGTTGTTGTCTTGTAGAAAACTCTACGTGACGGCCACTTCAAGGCCCTGCAGGGGAAGCTGGAGCTGCTGGAGAGGCTGTGCAGAGCCCTGCAGAAGGAGAGGAACGACCTCAACAACCAGCTCAGCCTCCTCCAGGAGCAGGAGCAGGGAGACAAAGACAAAGGGACCACAGCACCTCCTGAAGCCCAGCCACGGGAGCCCTCCCCCGGGGAGGAAGATGGCGACGGTGACGTGGAGGAGGCGGAGGAAGAGGTGGAGGAGAAGGAAGATGAGGAGGAAGATGAGGAGGGCTTGGCTCAGGGTGACGCGCTGGAGACGGAGGGCATCCACCAAGCCCCCAGACCACCTGAACTGGACCCCACACCGGCTGCTACAGACACAACCACTACTGCTACGACAACACCCAGCCAGCCTGCAGAGACACCGACCTCACAGCAGGACTGAACGAGCCTCCACAGCCTCTCTCTCTGTGTGTGTGTGTAGGTGTGAAAGGTGTCATCACACACCTCCCGTCTAGTTCCATAACTAGCCAGAAAAACCACCTTGAATGGGGATAGAGATTTCTTTTCTTTTTTTTAATTCTAGACAGAAACTGAACCCATACAGTATCTTTTTTTTTGTGCGATAGTTAAAGAGGAATAAAATGATTGTATCGAGGATTCTATTCTAAAACTTTTGCCCACGTTTACATTGGTTGTAATAATTGGCTTTATGGTGAGCACTTAGTACTCCCTGTTTTCTACCATAACTGTATTTTCATAGGAAATTTCCATGCAGTCAAATTGGCCGTTTTCTTTCTCTCTTCACACGGCCTCTCCCTGTAGTGTCACATGTCTCATTTGGAAACTCTAGTTTGATTAAATTCAACAGTGGGAACATCACATGCATATTGTCATAGGTCACTTTTTCTTAACGTAGCCTTACTGTCGGCATGTGATCTGGAAAGATGGAAGAGGAAATGGGGGTCAGAGTGTAGAACAAGTCAGAGCTTGGGCTTATTTCACATCTGTGTTCGGCTGCAGGGTATTAAATATTGTTGATCACGTCATATAACTTGGATAAGTTTTATTTTCTTGATTAGAGCAGGAAGTCACAGCAAAATAGGTGAAATAGAAAGTCCCGTCCCTTCCAGTGGATCACCATGGGAACTTATTTCGGAAAAAATATGAACGCTAGTCAACGGAGAGAGATAAATATTTTTTTGATCCCGTTTGAATTGCTCCATGAATCACACACATGATGTTTGTCAATTTAAAACATCATTTTGGGTATGTCGTCTTTCTAATTCCATATTTTCACAGTCTGATACTTCAGCAATTTTACAACAAACTGCAACTTTCTTGACTTGCAAAATGATCTTTTGAATTGACAAACATCAAATGTGTGATTCATGGAGCAATTCAAACGAGATAAAAACAAATATTCATCTCTCTCCGTTGACTACCGTTCATTATTTTTTCCGAAATAAGGTCCCATGGTGGTCCACCGGAAGGGGCGGGACTTCACCTCTCTATAGTCCTAATATTTCAAGAGTTAAGTAATGTCAAAGTTTATATTTTCAATAACAAAATGTGGTAGATTATGTTTAAATTAGATGACATGTTCTTGCAATATTATGACTTCACTATTGAAATAGTGCACCGGGGATTTACAGGAAAAGATTCAGCATGTTTTGGCAGTGCAGAAGAAGGGCCCGTTCGATCTGATATCTGATCTGTACGTTAACGTTCAATCATGAGTTTAGAGGTACTGTATCGGCCGACATTGTTGGCTGTCTTCAGAAGTAGAGCGAGATGTGATGATGTCACAGATGCACCAGTTGCTCCTCCTCTGTTCTGGGCTGTTTGCTGCCTCTAGTGGTCGATCCATGTGTCATTTGTAGTATTAAAGCTCACTTCTGTTCCCACAGGTGGCACCAAGTCAACCAGGACTGAAATCTTCAACTTTCATCTCCGATTTCACCTGTTTTCTGTCCCTCCTAAGAAATGTAATAATAATAATAATACTAATAAGGGAAAAATATGGGAAATTTAACCAAAATGAATGAAGCAGGTCAAAGACAATTGTTTTGTTGCTGTCTTGTCGCCCGCTTGAGAGACGACTAAAGTGATGTAAAGAGTTGAAAGCTCAAGTGAATGTTGTTGTGCAAATTTGGGTAACACTTAATTTTACAGGTCCGTAAATGTCATGGTAATTAGGTGATAATTAGCAAAAAAAAATACCCCAATATTTACCTCTACATTTATCAAAAATTACTTTATTATGAACATTATTTAATGATTATATTCCGCTATTTCCCAATAGCTGGCAATTTATTTAATACATTTCCAGGAACAGAATACAAAGAATATGCTTTTTTTTCCATGTCGGCAGATAAATAGATGATAATAAGAAAATACCTTCTTTAAAATATCTTTAAAAACTCCCTGAATCATGACATCAGCTACCAGGTGTAGCCTGTATTTGTGTAGACAATAAGTCACACGATGGTGAGATTTGTGACTGATCAGAAGTGTCTTCTATTAGTTTTGGTTTTCCACCTCCGATGAAGAGCAGCCGCTTCTCAAGCCTAAGGGCCCTATTTTAACCATTAGATGCTATTTTAGCATATAATTATTAAATAATGTTTATAATAAAGTAATTTTAGATAAATTGAGGTAAATATTGGGGTAATTTGGCAGTAATTCCAAAGAAATTTCAAATGGGTTACTTGCTAATTATCACCAAATTACCATGACATTTGCAGACCTGTAAAATAAAGTGTTATCCAAATTTTTTTAATGAACCATGTAATTTGATTTCCATATGGTCGTGTACGAGTCAGGAGTTCTGACACGCATTCATCCACTGGCAAATTATTTTCAGCAAATTATGTTCTGTAAATTATGTTAGCAAAATCACAAACACGTTAGCATTTAAGAATAATGGGCCCCGACTAGAGATGGGACGGTGAGGAAATGTTCCCTCCGGTGTTATTGATTACACTTTTACAAGAAAAGATGACGGTCAATATGTGTAGCACGCTTACTTTGATCTTCACCGTCGGGTGGCTGTGTGTCTGGTCTCTCCGGTAGAGCTTTTACTGCGAGGCCACAGGTTTCCACCTGGAGCCGCTGCGTCGTGCACACCGGCTGTGACCGCTCCGTCCCCCTCACGGCGATTGCCTCATTAACGTTACGGTTCCCTTATAGCATTGGGTTTAAATCTGAAATATTGACAAATAGGCGCGTTTGCTTTTCGTTTTGACACCAAATCCTCCGCCATCGTCTTGTCTGTCAACTCTCTCTCATCACGTGTGTGAAATCTGACTCCTGCTACTCTGAGCTGAGACTCCGTACGGAGCTGACACTTTACCTTTCAGTTTGTAGTATCCGTTGTCTGATTATTGATAACACGGTGCTGATATGCCAAAATTAACTAAACGTGTTTTATTTCTCTAAAATAAAAGCTAAACGACGGTGGGGGCGGTGGGTACGTAATGTAATCGGTGTGTGCCCGACCACCATGTAACACCGACTACCCCGACAAGCCTAGCCTCGACATCTCGGACACTTGATACCGGAAGAAGACTGGTTTTCTTTTCTAATGCGTCTGAATAAAAAGATTGATTTCCATCAGCAGTTGAATATCAATAGGAGCTGCAGTTGTTGTACACAAGGAAACTCATCCGTGTGTGTAGAGCGAGCTGATACGGTGAATGTAGGAAATCGACGGTTGGCGGCGTCAAAGCAAGTTGTAGATTTCCCGTTGTGGGCTTGTACTCGTGAAACTAGTAGCGTTAAGAATCTTAGTCACTAGTTTTCTTCTTTGTCAAATCTTTAACCCTGCTCGCTCCACCACCGAGGCAAACACTCATAATGCAGTTTTGCAACAGGTCCAAAAATCTTCGATATAGTACTGTATGATGATCTGCTAACCTCCCTGCATCCTTATTTGGATTCTCAAGTCTTTTATTTCTGGGTATAACTACAAGACTGAAGGTTTTTTTCCATCCTTTGAGATATCACAGTGGACGGGAAAGATGTTAACTCAACAAAATGTAGTGAAGATTCCCACGTTTGTTGTTCCAGCCATCAGTTCTTCAAGTGGCTGTCCTTTATTGTGAAGTCAGTGAGAACCATACTGACAAATAATCTTCCTCAACAACACAGCGACTGCTTGGCGACCCACATGTAGCTGGGTGTAGCGTCCTCTAAAGACGTCGCCTTGCAGCCCCGTTGATCTGATCTCCTACATTTCTCCTCCATCTCATGCGTTCATCTGCACATTGTGTGGATTTAAAATCTAAATTGATGTGAACGGGGTCAGCTGCGTTGATTGTCTTTCGGGTATAGAGAGGTCAGGTGTAGTCTAGTCCAACAGGGAAGACTTTTCAGCGTCCGTTTCCTCTTTGTTTGGCGTTGCCCCAGATTGACTCTCAGGTAATGTCAGAATCTACCTCTGCAAGGTGAGACTAACTGTGAAAGAAGAGGCTTGAGTCACCATAGCTACGCAGAGCTCTATATTTTACTATAAAAATATAAAAAGAAAGACGAGCCCACGACCCCTCTTTGATTGTACAATGTTCTTATAGTTCTGTCTTGCTTTTCAATAAACATTTTGTAGAATTTGCAATAAGTCTGGATGTATTTCCTCAAGCAGTTATTATTGGGTGCCAATAATAGAGGCCATCCGATCATGCCATAGACCTATTTTTGAGGGAAACCACATAGAACTGTTGATATGAATGTATGTACAGTATGAAGTGTTGTTATGGCAGCCATCAGGGGGCGCCAGCGTTGTTTTCTGATTCATTTGTCAAACTAATCTCATGAGATTTAGCTGGTGTGTTGTTTTTAGTTTAGCACTTATCTAGGCTGATCAAGCCAACTCCTTATTGGCTCAGTGTAGCTTCCCTAGATTATTGAGCTATTTAGACTTTTTATGATGCGTCTTTTCACTTTAAGAGCTGTTTAATTATTGACAGAGTATAAAACAATGGGCCGCTGGTGGGCACAGACATAGACATGTAAAAGTACCAGAGCTGTCCCCAAAATACTAAAGCAAGCTATACACAATACCATGGGAAATATCAGGGAAACTAGGTTATATTTTCTCTGCTGTCAAACAGCTATTCATGTGCATGTGTTGTATATTTATACATATTTAAAACAACATATATTTATTATTTTTTTACCCCTATCAGCAGCTATAACCCCATATCTCTGTATCTTCAACTGTGCAACACTGACTTAACAGTACAATAATTTAGTGCAATAATTCCGCTGTGCAATAATCTGGTTTACTCCGGCATTAACACTGCATTTATTTATACAGAACATTTACATTAATATTTGTATTTATTTATTTATACTATTCTTGCATTTTTACACAATTTATTATTAGTAATATTATTATTATTATTATTATTATTATTAACAGCAGCATTATTATTAGCACTTCTGTTATACGTATTTCATATTTGTATTTATGTAAAAATAAGTAAATATAGATATATGAATTTCAATATATTTATAATTTATTTTCATTTATTTTCATTTATCTAGAAATAAATATATAGACATATTTTGTATTTTAAAATGTACATAGTATATATATGTTATTTTTTATATATTTTTATGTATGTAAAAATAAATATACATATATTTATAATTTTTATATACAATTTTTATTTATCTATTTTCATTTATATAAAATAAATATATATGTTTTTTGATATATTATTTATTTATTTTTAATTTATATAAAAAGATATTTTTATTCATTTATATGTATATATATACAAATATATATAAATATATATATACAAATATATATATATAAATATATATATAAATATATATATTACATATATTATTTTGTATTTATTTTCAATTTACATAAATTTATATTATTTTGTATACATTATTTTTGTTTTATTTTCATTTGTATAAAAATAAATAAATATATATATAAATCTGAATTTATTAGAGAGAGCACATTCCAGCAGCTCTTCTCCCGGTGCTGTAGTAATTTCAACTGGGAGGTCTCCACTCAGCCAGCCAATCAGCGCACGGCTGTGTGTTGGAAACAGAACCTGATTGGCTGAGAGCAGAAACATTTTTGTCACATCGACAGCTGATTGGTCAGACGGGTTGTCGGGACCCGCCCCCTTTTCTCTCCTCAGCGAGGACGACGTTTTCCATCCAGAGAGCAGAGAGAGGAGGAAGAAAAGAGCAGAAAGAGAAGAAGCACCACACCGAGGTTTGGCTTTAATAAACAGGGAACAATCTGCTACTATACCAGGATATAAACACACCTTCCAGTTGGAGATAACAGCAGCTATCACCTTTCTTTCACGGTATGTTCCTCTGCTTCTGTTGTCATAGTGGCTGAGAGAGTTAGAGACACACTGGTGTCAAATGACTCCAAAACCATCTCCTTCTTCTCCTTTTCTCACCATGTGCATCCCCTTTATGGGGTTTTAATGACCAAAGAATAGACACATAGTCTGCTGTGCAGGGATAGTTCAGCTACTTCGTTGTTTTAAGCATAATGTGTCCTGGTTTGTCAGATGCATTGTTCTGCAAGGCTCTTTTCACAGTTGAAGCCACTGTGAAGTTCACACTGTGTTTTTCTTCTTTTGCATTTTGACTTTTTGAAATGTTTAACATGTTTTTGTAGATGCAATGTAAGAAAAATGTTCCAGAGAGTATAGCCTGTAGCAGGGCTGCAGGAAAAGGCAGACTGGCTCCTCCAGAAGAAGAAAAAAACATGTTTTCTGTAAGTTCAGTAACCTAATTCTGCATAAACCTAAACAACTGTAACCACCATGACACCCATGAAGGATGCATTCACTCCTAGCTGCAGTAAAATGGGTCTCTGGTATTTGAGATGTGACCTGAGGATTGATTCACTGGAGTAAACCATCTGGACTGAACACACTGAGATGTGGTCTTTCTGACTGTGGTGGAAGGAAAAGGCTCTTTTCACTGTTGGTGCCACTGTGAAGTTCACACTGTGGTTTTCACCCTTTTGCTCATTGACTTTTTGAAATGTTTAACTTGTTTTTGTAGATGTGTAACTACCTGCAATGTAAGGAAAGTGTCCCAGAGAGTAGCCTTGTAGCAGGGCTGCAGGAAAAGGGAGACTGGCTCCTCCAGAAGAAGAAGTTCAGCAACCTAATTCTGCATAAACCTAAACAACTGTAACCACCATGACACCCACATGAAGGATGCATTCACTCATAGCTGCAGTAAAATGGGTCTGTGGTATTTGAGATGTGACCTGAGGATTGATTCACTGGAGTAAACCATCTCCTTCTTCTCTCTTTCTCACCATGTGCATCCTCTTTATGGGGTTTTAATTACCAAAGAATAGTCTGCAGTGAAGGGTTAGTTAAGTCTACTTTGTTGTTTTATCCATAATGTGTCCTGGTTTGTCAGATGCATTGTTGTTGCTAGAAGAGAAAAGGCTCTTTTCACTGTTGGAGCCACTGTGAAGTTCACACTGTGGTTTTCCCCTTTTTGCTCATTGACTTTTTGAAATGTTTAACATGTTTTTGTAGATGCAATGTAAGGAAATGACTCCAGAGAGTAGAGCCTGTAGCAGGGCTGCAGGAAAGGGCAGACTGGCTCCTCCAGAAGAAGTTCAGTAACCTAATGCTGCATAAACCTAAACAACTGTAACCACCATGACACCCACATGAAGGATGCAGTAAAATGGGTATGTGGTATTTGAGATGTGACCTGAGGATTGATTCACTGGAGTAAACCATCTGTACTGAACACACTGAGATGTGGTCTTCCTGGCTGTGGTGGTCTGGGATCAGCTTCATGGGAACTGTGTCATCGAGGGCTGGGTTTGCCCCAGTTTGTGCCTCTCCTGCAAGGCTGCACAATGCATGGCCAAAATGATAATCACGATTATTTATCACGATTATTCCTTTGATTTTAGGGACAAAAGATTTTTATTGCACTTTCACATTTAAATGAGCAGCACTGCTTTCACTTCCATGTTGTGCTAAATCCCTGTTAATTATCATTTTCTTTGCATCAAAATAAGACTTAAACTTGGTTCTAAGGTTCTTCTTCTGCTGAATTCAGTGCCTTTTCATTTTGCTTTTTCTACAAGTGGAGCACCCATTTTAAACGTCTATCGCAGTCGATCATGTTCATTTAATTGCAGGAAGCCAAAATTGTGATCACGATTAATATTTGATTAATTGTGCAGCCCTGCTCTCGCGTACATTCAAGTCACAGAGTGAAGCATCCTGTAAGATCTGCAGGGACTGATGGAGACGGTCATGTAACAACACTCACTGCTGGTTTGCCAAATCTTCCAAAATGTCCCGTCTGTATAGACAGGAAGGCAATCCAGGCACTCCAGAATACTAAAACAAGTGGCAATGAGGAAGGAAATATATTAAAAAGCCTTTATTGTAGTGGCTAAATCATTAAGAAGTCAACATGTTTCGACCACTGTAGGTCTTCGTCAGGGCTTAAAAACAAACAAAGCGGATGTGTCCTCACGTATATGGTATCAACAACCAATGGGAGGCAGTCACATGATCACCATAGTATTACAAAATATCACAAAGAAATAACATAGAAACAAGTAATTTATGTCCATCATCACTGAAACTACTCCTACTTTTCATCGGAGGCTGCAAAACAAACATGGGAGCCTATTCAGGGAGAAGAAATATATACAGTATATGAATATATTTTATTCACAGAAAGCATGTCAAGTCTATATCCTCATTAAGACCAGGATACTTTAAGGCATCCAGTTGATGGATCCAAAAAGTCTCCTACTGGTAAACGTAACTTGTCTCCCCCCCAACCAACGGTTTAATATGTTCAATGCCCTCTATGCACAACAAAGAATCATCTCACTAAAGTGTCTAGCCATGGGGTTAGTCACGATTCCTGTCTCTGTCTGCATATTTGAAAGGTTTTTAACCAGTGTCCAAAGTTGTGACTTTATTTCCAAACAAAGATGGTTGCCATATCTCCTTGGCTGCTTTGTTGGACGTGTATAAATGTTTTATTATCAGTTATATTGGTCCATATTAATGTTACATATACTATTTACTTTAATACACAAAAATGTATGTATGTTTTTCTTGGGTTGCACAAAATGAAAGCACTTCCAGTTCCCTTGTCTGGAAGTCAATGGGTTTTTTGAATGGCTTTTTAGTTAGAAGCCTGAAATAAGGCCTTTAACGTTTTGTTCTATGATATAAAATACGTCAGTAAATACCCAACTTGTGAATTTTGAAGCCTTTATATGTCTTGAAAAAGCCAGTTGCTACGACGTTACAGCCTTGTTGTGTATACTTGCGCTCATTAAACCGTGGTGTAGTTCGTTTAGGCGGAGCCTAGCTTTTTACTTCTGGTGATTGCATTCACACGCTTCAAAAAACATAAAAGTTGTTTTCATTTGTGGAGATGATCTTGCTGAACAAAACGTGCAAGTATCGTAAACGTTTGTTTGCCACAGAGCTTATTTTCTGCAATAATCCGAAACCCAATGGAAAAATCCCATTGGCTTTGTGTTGAGGGAACCAGGGCGATGCTAACTTCCTGGTTGGCCTCCAAAAATGCGTCAGCCCTGCAGCACTCTATGTCAACAAATATAACAAAAAATGTTTTTGAAAAAGCTTACCAACCCTAGCTTGAAGGATACATCCCACAGAACATCCTCAGGCTTTGTAACATTTGGGCTGACTTGTCTAAAAACAATAGAAACTACAGGAAGCCCCACCTTCACAACATTTCATCCCAACGACTCCCATCTGAACAGATTTGATGTTTGTACTCTGCATTCCAGCAGCCGGAGAACAGCATTTGTTTTTGATTCATATGGTGAAATGTCCTGGGTGGTCTCCAGCCTGGCGAGTTAGCATGGATTATTATTGTTGCGCTTTTGTTGTTGTCAACTGAAGTGCTGCTATAGTTTCAATTTAAATGCCGGTTCCCCCGGCCCCAACAGACTCACAAGCTCTGCTGTAGAGCTCATTGACATACAGTATTTGTCATGACCGAGAGAAAGAGGTAACCTACTTCCTGGGTGATCTGGATGTTTGTAGACGGAGCCTGTGCAGCCGCTGGAGTTTTGACCATCCAAATCCCCTCTGTGTTAGAGGTGGTTAAATCTCTGACCGCTTTTAAAGAGTCAATGAATCATCTCCAAACCACCACATGAAGGAATGGAAAATAAGCTCAGCATCCAGGAGAATGGAACAAACAGAAATATAACTGCAGGCAGGTGGAATGAAATTTAAAGCTGCACATACACTCTACGACTTTAGCCCGTTTCTGGCCCGATTTTTGAGCCACACGACTCGTTTTGGAGTCGGACTGAATTTCAGCTTCATCGGGTGTCGTTTGCTGTGTAGTGTACAGGGGGGAACGTGGACCGATTAACTCCTCCCGATCGGCCGTCGGGCAGTCAGATGAATTTCTGACATATCAGAAACGTTACGCTTCTTTTTTTAGACGTTTCAGCAGACAGGATGTCACAGATGATCAAGGCAACACGTTTCTGTCTTGTTAGCATTGTGGTCCGTACAGATCATGGATGAACTGGATACAGCGTTGGAGGCGGGGCCTCGTTCATTCTTATGAAAGTTGCTCAGTGGTGCATGAAGCCAAAATGGCTCAACTTCTGAGTGGTAAAGTACCCGGATCTTCCGGCGATCTTTCGCATCCATTGGGCCCACGGAGCAGAAGCACGGTAGCCTCTGCTCAGTCACATGGGTCTAACTCCGTTTCCAGCCTCGGTCTGGATCTCATTCACATGAAGGGAAATAACTCTGGATTTGTCTATTAGTGCATTTTACAACTTTAGTACTTAATGATTTAGATAAGGGCTATTCAAGAGTTCATACTGGGAAGTTGATTCATCTAAAAACATTTTTAGTTACAGACGTCTCTTTCCCAATGTAAGTCTATGGGGAAAAGTATTTTTGGGCCCAATGGCATCACGTGACGGACACGGAAGTTTTAGTACCGCAGTTTGGCCACTAGGAAAGTTGGGATCAAAGCCCGCGCTCTTCCTGGGGGCTTGTCAGGAGCCAACTTCCTGTATCTTGCAACAGCAGCTCAGACTCACTTAAGGTGGACCAGCTTTTCACCTTTAAGTGACGAGCCGCTCCTCGGAGTTTTGTTCAGCTTTTTAATTAATCTGTAATATTTCTTTTAACCGATATCATTAATCTGTTAAAATTCTTAATGTCGGTTAACGGTTCATTATCAACAGCCCTAAACTGGAGGCAGGTGGAATGAAATTTAAGGTGGTTTAAATCAGAATATTTGATGGGAAGGTGTGGAGGATCATGTTGGATGTGAGGGGTGTCCTTTCTGGTTTCACACAGCAGCAGTCAGCACCATCTGTTCTGCTGCTTGTAGCTGCTCTGATCTGTTGGTGAGACGCCACCACCGGCCTGCTCTCTGCTCTCTCACACTCCTGTCCTCCATTTAACTCCCTTCAGTCGGCCTTATTGGCTCTGAACGCTGTAAACCGTAGCCATCCGTCTCTCTCGTAAACATACACACACATACACTGACATGTAGACGACACACGCACACACACACACACACACACACCTGCACACGCTGCAAAGGGTGACTTCTGTTCTGTGTGTGGTTGTCATGGAAACAACGTGTTTCTGAAAGCAAAAGGCCGACCAATAGAGCCATGTGCTCCGGGTTCAGACACCGTGTCTGACCTGTATGTGTGAACAGTATCATAGTATAAAAACGAGGTCTTCTTCTTCAGGATAGACTGTTTATGTAAATAAGGCTCCACTAATTGATATTGTTGAGAGCTAATGAGCCAAAACATTGAAGAAGAACTGTGGGAAAGGATTGGTTACTGTGATTCGAGAAACTAAGAAGCCTTTTCAAGGATTTAATTATGCTTTTGCGTTGTCAGTCTATCCGTCTGTACCAGGCAGGCAACCTCTGGTTCTGAGAGAAAATGAGCCTACTTCTCTCTTGATTTATTCCCTCAGTAAACATTGTAAACATGAGTTTATGGTCTCAGTCGCTAGTTTCAAGTCTTCTTCAAAACAACATGATGTTCATTTAGTAAATTATGGTCCCATTTAGAGTCAAATAGACCATAAAGCAGGAGATGCTTTAGGGCGGGGCTACCTTGTGATTGACAGGTCGCTACCACGGCGTTGTCCGGTCAGATGGACCAGGTGACAGATGGATCTTTTTGCAGGTTTATTTGGAAAGATAAAAAGTAAAAAAAATGGTAACATTACAAATAGAAACTGTGCAAACACGCTTTTAAAACCGATGTGCTCACAGCCGGCGGTACCGTGAGGTGGTTGGCTTGTTATTAACGCGGTGTGTTTCAGTGTCACGTTACGACGGATGCCTCTCTCATTCAGCAGCCTTGTTGTGTTCGTTTCACTACGTTGTCCCTCACCGTCCCGTCATCTACCGCTTTTTTCCTCACCGTGGATCAATAAATGACAAAAGCAATTGATTATGAAAATAGTTGTTGAATTATATATTTATATTCTATCTGCTAACTGCTCATTTCAATGATATACTTTTATAGAAATGACCTGTATAGTAGAGTTGCTATGGCGCGGCAGGGCTGGGTGAATACTGACCAGGAAAACTGTAACGCTGGCAACAAATGCTTAGCTCTTATGCTTATTGAGATTTGATGGTTTGGTCCGTTCGTTCCAGTGTGTGTCCTCTGTCAATCCAGCAGACCTTTTGTTTCTGTCTTCCTGTGTGGGATATCAACATCCTCTCATTTGTCGCTCCACCCTCTGAAACTCAAACCCAAACCAGACGAGCCAAGTCTTTCTACTGCCTCTGTCTCCGTACACGTCTCTCTGTCCCATCACTTATCTGCTCAAACTGCTTCTCTCTGGAACTGTAGTTCCCTTACTGTAAGAACAAAGTTGACTTCTGTGGTAAGAAGAATGCTGTCATATTTGTTCTCGTGCAGTTGGAAGCAGTTGGTATGTATCTGACAGGCTGTGTGTGCCAGGCCGACAGTGTACCTTCAGTCACCCCGGCTGCTTAAACACATTCCAATCCCCCTCACACTGTTTACTTTCCTCTCAGCATCTCTCTTCTACCTAAACTCTCTCTCTCTCTTTCTCTTTGTTTCTCTCTAAACTCGCTCCGTTCACACGCTCTGCCCTTTCTGTCTCTTAACTTCTCAATCTTTTTCTCCTCCCTCTCTGTGTTTTTCTCTCCATCTCAGTGACTGTCAGGCCTCTCCAAAGTCTTGGAAGTCAAGTTGTTGTCAGCATAGGGACTGTAGAAGCATACTCGCCAACGCTACCGATTTTCCCCGGGAGACTCCCGTTTTTCATCGCCCTCTCCCGGTTTCCTCCCGGGGTCACAATTCTCCCATTTCTCCCAATTTATGTTTTTTTTTTTTTCCCTTTTCATTATCTCAGCCTGTTTCTGTTGTTTCCTGTTTCAGCGTCTATAAGCTCTACTGTTTTCCACCTGGACAATGATAGAGCTACACCAAATGTAGTTTCCCGGCGGATGAGAGCAGTCTATGCTCATGTTTGAGCCGCTGGATTCAGCGCACATCACAGCGTGCAGCGGCCAAAGGGAGGACACACTGACGAGTTATATTCATTAAAGAAAGTTGATTTCATAAAAAAGACTCTTTTAATCCGATGAATCAGTTAATTGGGCGTACACTTTATGATTTTAGAAATGTTGTTGTGTACTTCCTGCTCCTACTGTATGAGTTGATCGTTTACGATGTAAAGCCAAAACTCACGATACATGTGCTCACACTGTGCGGTCCGATCGCCAGCCGCGACCTGAGTGATCACACTGTACGTGTAAAATAGAAAGAAAAAAAACACGGCCCTGGTGGGACCGTTCTGGTTGTTGTCAGTTGTTAATAAAGATTAGTTTGAAAGCTCCGAGGCAGGTAGAGTTGGTTTGCTAGAAGAGGTCTGTACGGGTCACAATGCTAACAAGACAGAAACGTGCTGCCTTGATCATCTGAGACATCCTGTCTGCTGAAACGTCTAAAACAAAGAGGCAGCGGCGCAACGTTATATGGACTCTCAGGTGGTGAGGAAGACGTGGACGGTATGGCTTGTCCATTTTGCAGAGAGAATTGGAGGTAAGCTAGCCACGTTTTACTAGCTATGTCGATTGTACATTGTTATCTTGATAGCTACGCTCTGATTACTGTAAATAAAGCAGAAAAAAGGCTCTGACGTTGGGTAATCAGCTCATCCAACGGCCGGTCGGGACGAGTTTATTGGCAACTGAAGCTGAAATTCGGTCCGACTCTAAAATGAGTCATGCGGCTCAAAATTCAGGCCAGAAATGGGCTAAAAATCATACAGTGTTTGCCCAGGGTTAGGGTGAGGTCGTCCTAAAATAGGAGGACAGACATTCAAAGCTTTGAATGTAAAAAAAAGACATTTGGTACAGCTGTAGAAATGTCTCTCTGTCTCTCTGTCCCTCTCTGACTGAGTGAGCTGTGAGGTGATAGAGCTAACTGTTGATTCACTGTAGGTCACACTCAGGACTGTTAATACACAGTTGCATAAAATGTTATCAAACTCCAACAGAAGCAGTCATGAGAGCTGCAGTGTGTTTTATTCTTGGAGGGAGTGTGTGTCCATTTCAGTGGAACAGTGTGTGTTTGTGTGTGTCTATGTTTAGCTGTTTGTTTAGGACTTGGTAATTATGGCTGGCAGCAGAGTTGAGTTAGAGCAAGCAGAGGAATGCCTTTGGTCTCCTCCTGTCACAGAAACCTCTCAAATGCTTTAACCTCTCTCTCTCTTTGTGTGTGTGTGTGTGCGTGCATTCTTTTGGTAGGAGTATGCATTTTTGATTGACTGCTTGCATGTGTGTGTGTGCGTGTGTGTGTTTGTGTGTAACTTTGGCTGACATCTTCAGAGCAAGCATTGACCTCTGAATTCTTGAACACACACACACGCACACACACACACACACACACACACACACACACACACGCTCTTTCCAGGCTCCTTAACTAGGAAGAAGTCATAACTTATCCTGTAACACACTCGTAATAGACACACATGCATATGAACACACACACACACACACACACACACACACACACACACGCACACACGCACACACACACAGCCAGCCTTCCTGTTTGAGTGGAACCACCGGATGACATCATCGGCTGCTTCTGGTGGCCTCTAGGTGATCTGTCTTCCAGATGTAGAGAATAGGAGCAGCAGATGGCCGTGCTGGGTGGAGTCAGTGACAGTTGGGGGTTAACCACCACCCTCCTGTTATTTGGGCCTAGTTCTGGTTTATACCTTAACTGTGTGTTATTTACTGATGTTTGAAGCTGATATTCAATGTTGTGCCAAAAATATTACAAGAATTGTATGCGTCAACATTTTGTGGGTGAGGTTGCAACTGATGGAACGGGTCCACTGGGGCGTTTTTATCGCGAGGGATCACAACCAGATTCCCAGCATCAAAGTGGGGGTAGTATATTTTTGACATCATTGGACAAAAATCCCATAATAACCTTTCAGCATATTGTAATTCAAGTGTTCTGAGAGATAACTAGACTTCTGCTCCTCCTCATGGCTCTGTTTTCAGGCTTTAGAACATCTAGTGACGGGAGACTTTGACCAATCACAGGTCATTTCATTGAGAGAGCGTTCCTATTGGCTGTGCTTCGGTCATGTGACCAGAACTTGGCGTTCCTTCACCAGATTTCACAATGGCGGCGGCAACGTCACAAACTTTCTAATTTTACAGCTAAACCGTGCTACAAGATGATTCTGAGAACATCTGAGGAGAGAAATAGGCATTAACGTAACAGAATATTGATTCATATTTGATCAGCGTTGCCTAGTTTGACCGTTTGGTCGGAGTTCGCGAGTGATTGACAGCCGGCTCTCATAGACGGCAGCTGGACAGCAGACCTTGGATCAGTTGTTTTCCTCCGGTCTGTGAAATCTTGCAGATGCCGTTAGGAGCACCGGAGGACAAAGAGGAACATGATTAATTATCGGTCCGCAAAACATTAAAAATCTGCCCATACAAATTGTTCTAGAGCTCAAGGCAACATCATCGGATGTCTTGCAGGACTCCAGGTGAACTTTCTCAGTGGTCGCACCTTTTTTTGTTACAGTAGGGTATTAGCTAATCAGTGATGTTGCATGCGGTCCGTATTGCCTAAAATACACACGCAGCATATAGCTTTCCCCTCGTACTGCAACCACGGGTACTGCGTTAGCCATCGTGGTTGAAAGTAGTATATTTTCTTCTTCACCTCCTCAGTCGGTGTCTCCCTGCCTGCACTGATCATCCGTAGCATCTGAGTCGGAGCCTCTCGTAGTCGCTCCTTCTCCACCAGCAATGAATAGTTTATAAATGTACCCATGCCCGTGGCCTTATGCAGCGATACACACAGTGTGGGTGTGTGTGTGGGCCCGCCTCCTGCCCCCCACCCGGGGTCACAGACAGATTTACTCAGCTTTAATGCTCAATTGCTTCTGCTGTTACTCAGACAACACCATGGAGATCTGCCTCTCGGTCATATCAGGCTCTCTAATCCATTTCTGCTCCCATAACACGTCTTTAAAGTGTATTCTTATCTCAGTCTCTATGTCTCTATGGCTTTAACCAATGCACCACAAGTTTTCACCCGTCTGCGTCTGTACAGCTGCTTCAACCGTAAAGTGTGACTGTAAACTGTAAAACACAGGACTGAGGGTGGAGGCGTGATTAGAATCCAGCTTGAATCATCATGACTGTGCGTGACAGCGTGAATGTGATGTGAATGTTAACAGTGTTTCCTGTGATGTACGACTCAGGCCTGACCTCTCTGCCTCACCTGCCTCAACGCTTAATTAACCTTAAAGCAGCGTGTAATTAATGGCTCTTTAAAGGGTCCTTATAAACTCATCTGCACACTCGGCATGACAGCAGGCTTTATGTGTTTACACCCCCTGACATACATTTATATCACTCTCAACTCACTGTAAACTCCTCTGTTTCCTCAGTGTGACATAACCACACACATTCTTGTCTGCAAATGATGTTAAAACAGGCAATTTCTTTTTTTTAATAAGACATATATTGTGTGTAAAAATTCGGGCTGTCAATCAAACATTTAATTGCGATGAATCGCATGATTTTCCATAGTTATTCAAATGAATCATACATTTTTTTATCTATTCAAAACGTACTTTAAAGGGAGATCTGTCAAGTATTTAATACTCTTATCAACATGGGAGTGGACAAATATGCTGCTTTATGCAAATGTATGTATATATTTATTATTAGAAATCAATTAACAACACAAAACAATGACAGATATTGTCCAGAAACCCTCACAGGTACTGCATTTAGCATAAAACAATATGCTCAAACTGCATCCCAACAGGCAACAACAGCTGTCAGTGTGTCAGTGTGCTGACTTGACTATGACTTGCCCCAAACTGCATGTGATTATCATAAAGTGAGCATGTCTGTAAAGGGGAGACTCGTGGGTACCCATAGAACCCATTTACATTCACATATCTGGAGGTCAGAGGTCAAGGGACCCCTTTGAAAATGGCCTTGCCAGTTTTTCTTCGCTAAAATTTAGCACACAATTGGAGCGTTATTTAGCGTTCTTCCTGACAAGCTAGTATGACATGGTTGGTACCAATGGATTCCTTAGGTCCATCATCAGGGTTATTTTCTCCTCCAGAGCCACAGAAGACATTATACAACTTTCACAGGCTGAGTGGTAATAACCAGAACAAGTAAAACTGATCTTTATGTGTAGAATCAGTGGAGAGACCCTCTAATGAAGGTGAATATGGATTTGATAAAGACCTTTCGTGTCGAGTTTGTAAAACCGTTTCCTTTAAGAAAGCATATTTCGCTTCACTGTTTGGTTTCAATTAACAACACAAACAATGACAGATATTGCCCAGAAACCCTCACAGGTCGGAGAGTCAAGAAAGGAATCAGACAGTGAAGTAGATGACAGCTTAGATGACCTGGAGAAGCACCTGAGAGAGAAAGCCCTACGCTCCATGAGGAAGGCCCAATTGTCTCCATCACAGATGTCCTGAATAACAACGGGGCTTTCTCACTTGTGAATTTTCCACTCACTCTTGATGTTTGTCATCAACCTGGTTCAGCTTTAGAATGTACAAATTGTTAAATCTTGAGTCTTTTTGACTCAAGATTTGTTTCTGAATCTAGTTCTGAATCTAGTTCTGTTGATTTCATTAATAAAGTGACTTCAGGGTGGTTATATTTGTCATTCATATGCAGCTATTTTACATCAACAGAATATGTTGTAGAGGAAAATCTTTCCCTGAAAATACCAGAGCAGTGATTGATTGCTCCAGTTGATGTTGTCAAGACAACAATGATATTCATTTAGTCTATATTGTCCATTATGTCTTGGTTGTAGGAGTAGAAGGTCACAGCAGTGTGCAGTAAATGTGTGTGTGT
>CAKAOI010051625.1:36825-63011 GCA_916701655.1 Sebastiscus albofasciatus
TGATCTTTATGTGTAGAATCAGTGGAGAGACCCTCTAATGAAGGTGAATATGGATTTGATAAAGACCTTTCGTGTCGAGTTTGTAAAACCGTTTCCTTAAGAAAGCATATTTCGCTTCACTGTTTGGTTTCATTTTGTTTCTGAATCTAGTTCTGTTGATTTCATTAATAAAGTGGCTTCAGGGTGGTTATATTTGTCATTCATATGCAGCTATTTTACATCAACAGAATATGTTGTAGAGGAAAATCTTTCCCTGAAAATACCAGAGCAGTGATTGATTGCTCCAGTTGATGTTGTCAAGACAACAATGATATTCATTTAGTCTATATTGTCCATTATGTCTTGGTTGTAGGAGTAGAAGGTCACAGCAGTGTGCAGTAAATGTGTGTGTGTAGGGATTAGTCATTAGTGCCTTACACACCCATATTCCCCCTTTTTGAAGTTCTTTAAGTCGCTGGATAAGCTCCCATGTGTCTGTGTGTTGCGCTGTAAGCTTGTTTGGCTGATTTGCTTGCATTTAAAAAGTGGTCTGATCCCCATTAGGGCCCGTTAACCCCTTCTACCCCTCTGTGCTTCGGGGGCCCACATGAGCTTTATGTCACACAGACGGTGAACTCTGCTTCCTGGTGGGAAAAGATTAGAGCCAGACAGATTCCTGGTCATTTCAGACGGTATTAGACCAGAGACCTTACAGTTACATATCCAGAGACAGCTGTTAGTCTCATCCACAGACACCGACACTACGCTGCAGTCACATGCTCATAGTGTTTTATCTGCAAGACCATCTTACACTTTTGGTGCCGTTTTTAAAGCAAACTCTCCAGTATGCATCGGACCAGTCTACCCCACCTACTGTATCCCACAATGCAAAGCGGTGGAACGTTACAGGCTACAGTTACAACAACAACAGCAGCCGAAAACAGCTCGTTTTTTACATTTTTCGTAGCTATTTCATCTCTAAATTCACTTCTGAAAATGTTTGAGGCGAGAAATCAACTGTGTAGATTTACAATATTGGCAGTTTTACGATATTAGATGGTGAATTGAACATTTGCTCCACCGTTTTCTGAGTTTAGAAGCTCCACAAACTGCTGTGACGGCTAGCAAGTACAGCCATAGACTCACCAGCAGTATACCTTTGCCATTCTGGGTGATATGAAGTTTTATTTTGAAGGTGTAATCATCTCTTTTTCTTGCCTTAATATCTATTTCTACCTCTGTCCTGGAATTTCATCATCCCCACCTCAGCAGCTTCTGTAGCGCAGAAGAAGAAGTCTATTTACCTAATTGTACACATTATGCAAACCTCTCTTAGCTTTGAAGCTGCTGTACCCTGCAGGAATGCACCTTTTTTTAGCTCTGCGGTCTCAACGTCTGAGGCGTGTTGGAAATGCTTCAATAAGCTCACATAATAATGATGACGATGAAGGTCATAGTGACTACGGATAAATGATTGTGTATGACTCAATAATATAGTTAAAGTGTGGCCATTATAATACAGTATATGCTGTTGTACAAAGGTTTTGATTGAGGTGCTAATTTGAGCTGTTCCTGTACCATCAGCAACACTCAGCAAACTCTGCTCTCTGGTGTAGACCACGGCTTCATTCAAAACCACCAACTACGTACTGCGTTCCTCAGTAGTATGCAGCATGAAACAGTTAAAGCGATGTATTTTGCAGTATGCTAGACCAGGATTAACTCGACTAACTCGTGCCACTATTGCAATAATATTGAAAAATACAACTTTGATTTAGTTGTTTATGTTCTGTTTGTTTACTTTATAAGAGACTGCAGGTTTAAACTATTTATTCTACCAGCTCATAGTGAAGTGAGACAAACAGGATCATCAACGAGGGAGACGGGAAATATAAAACAAAAGTATATTTATTTAATATACATAAACACAGAACAGTGGACTGGTATCCCTAAAAAGAGTCACGTTCAAAAGGGTCATGTTGTCTCAGCAGGTATCTCTCTGCCCCGTCAGAGGCACATCTTTCCCTCGCCACTCTGCTGCTCTGTAGCCGGTCTGTGAGCGTCACGTCGCCCGCGGGTGATTGTGGAGCTTTTCAACTCCAAAAAGACAGATAAACAGAGGGTCCCGTTAATTTATAATAGACATTTGTGTTGTGATATTTAAACAAACTATCAACAAGGAAATAAAAGCCTCTCATCTACAGACGGTCTCTAGAGAGCTCCAGTCAGCTCACAGCGGTCTGTGTAGCGACCCCGGCAGTTTGTGGAGCTTCTAAACTCAGAAAACGTTGGTGCAAATGTTTCGATTTGCCATCTAATGTCAGAAACCTGTAAACATTCAAAATCTACACAGATGATTTATCGCCTCAAATCGTTTTCAGGAGTGAATTTAGTGATGAAATAGCTACGAAAAATGTAAAAAACAAGCTGTTTTTGGTTGCTGTTGTTGTTGCTGTAACCGTAGTCTTTACCATTCCAGCGCTTTGCATTGTGGAATACAGTAGGCGAGGCAGACTGGTCTGATGCATACTGGAGATTTTTTCCAAATCAGAACGACATTTGTATATTTTTTTCATACTGTAGATTTTGCTTTTGTTCACATACTACATGCTACATTTTGGCCAAATCAGTACATACTGCTGGTACAGTATGAGGTTTTGGATAAAGCCAATGAGATGCACTTGAAAAGGTAGTAAGTGAATCGTGGAATATCACTGGTATTGGTATCGACTACTACATTTCTGGTATCGTGACACCCCTAGAGGGTTTCTCCTCTTCATCCTCTTCTTGTTTGGGACACTTCACGTCAAATGTTGTGGGGATTTGGGGTATAAATATGTCTGTTGAGAGCATCCAATCCTGGAGGCTCACATACCAAACTGTGAAGAAAGTGTAGTGGAAAGTGTCTCCCTGTCTTTAGGCTCTCATCTATCCTCCTCCTCCTCTTCCTCCATCACCTGACATGATCTCACCTCCATTCATCCTCTCCTCACTCCTCTCTGGTCCTGTTGAATAAATGATGGCAATGTGATACTGCACCAGCAGCCTGTGCTGAGCTGGACACTCTGACACGCTCACTCTGAGGCTTTCTCTGCCTCTCATGTATAAATACAAAAAAGTTGCAGTTACACAGTTTTGACTCCATCCTTGAAGCACAAACTCACTTTGAGTTAGTAGGTTAGCTTTGTAGCATTTGTAGCAAAAACATCCAGGAGGACAACAGGTTGTGCGAAGAATGCGAGTTAGTAGAAGTTGAAAATGAATCACATTTTCTTTTGTATTGTTCATAATATGATGTGTTACGAACTTCTATTATAAATTAAATGTCTGTTCAAAGTCCAGAAATGTTTTGGTGCTCGGACGATGACGAAATGGAACGGCTAATTCATTTTAAAGGTCTCATGTTATAAAAAAAGTGAGATTTTCATGTTTGTTTTTATTATAAAGCAGTCTTAAGTCCTATATAAATACTGTGAAAGTATCGAAACGCTCAATCCACAGGGAAATACACACAGCCCGTATTCAGAAACTCTGCATTTGAAACAAGCTGTCAGGATTTCTGTCCATTTGTGATGTCACAAATATACAATATTTAGACCCTTTACACAGTTTTAAACATAAACATTCTAAATGTGTCCCAGTTTATTTCCTGTTGCAGTGTATGTGAATGACATCAGCTGACATGAAGTACACATGGACCCAAGCTGTTGCCTAGCAACGCAATTCTGTTGCAATTCCGTCAAAATGCGCTAAAACGGAGCGTTTAAAACAGAGGGTAAATACAGGCGTATTCAGGCAGACAGTATGAGGAAAACAAAGGAGTTTTTTTTTAACATTACAGCATGTAAACATGTTCTAGTAGAAACACAAAATACAAGTTTGAACCCGAAATGAGCATAATATGGGACCTTTTAATGCTTATAAGTTTTGTTTCTCAAGCTTGGAGAAAACATCAGGATGGTTTATTTGTCTGGTATTATTTGTAATTTATACTGCTACTCTGGTATCTGCCTTTGTCTTTTCTTTATTTTCTTAACAATGGTGTAGTGTAAGCCCGTTTGGGCTGGACATGTTATTTATGCATGACACAATAATGATAAAATCAAATCAAATCATGTAGCATAGTAAAGTTTATGTTTGCGTTTGTGTGTGTTTCTATTGGCATGAAGGGCGTATGCTGTGAGGAACCACATGGTGTGTGTGTGTGTGTGTGTCATGCTTCAGGAATGTATAATTTGTGCTACGTTGGAGCCTTTCGCTGCACCTGGGGCCCCACGGGAGATGGATTTCTCTTTTTTTGTATATTTTTTTGCACAGACGTGTGTGAGATAGAGCTATTAGATAGAGCTGTTTTACCCAGCAAAGTATGCAGACACCAGGTACCAAAGTGTCTGTGGTCGATGAATCATCCCAACTCCAGCTTTGAGTTTAACCACGTTGAGTCTCACAGTTAATAAGGTTGTAAAGAGAAACTTCAAGTAGGAAACCTTCAAAAGTCTTTAATTACCTGCTAACAAGCAGACTTTGCTGCAGTAGTAGGTAGGTATGCGCTGGGTAAATAACAGATCACGTGACTGATTGCTGTAATAATACTTGGCAGTGGTAGCTTAGTGACTCCACATACTCTCCATTATGTTGTTGCTTGGTATGGTAACCATCCCTTGGTTACCATACAGGCCGGGGTTGCTATTGATCAAGAGAGAGAGAGGCCATCACACATTGAAACCAATTGGTGCCTTCAAATGAGGTTTACTGTGTTTACGAGATGAGTCCATATGAACGCCCCCTCATATTCATTTTTCGGTGCATAACAAGTTAATATATTGTAATTTTAGTCGCGTATTGTTTTTCTTGGTAATTTTAGATGTCTTAGGAAAATATTGATATTCCCAACAACCTCATCTTTTTCATGTCATTCCTTTGCATTTACTGCCTCATGTTACCCTCTTGCTAGTTTGCTAAATTGTGAGCCTCTGGCTTCTAGACGCCGACAGTAACGTTAATATTGCCGTTGCTTAGCAGCAGTGTTCTTCACGACTTAACCATTTGAACACCAAGCATATCATGTACACGACTTCCCACGTTGTAAACACGAGTCCACGAGTTTTATTTGAAGGCACACAATGTCTTATCAACCTGATACAAAAGCTACACATTATCGTGACTGAGTACTTAACTTTAGTACTGTGTACTGACCTCTGACATCCAATGCTCGGTATGATTCCTTTGTCTGTTTTTAGCCAGCTACCTGCATGGCTCTAGTGATGGCACTAGCAATGTGTCCATTTAATTGTTGAATTTTAAGCAAATTTTTTGAAATAAAAAAATGAGAATTGGGCGTAGGAATTTCAATCAACTGGTTTTGAGCCACAAAAATAAACTCAGCGAAGCTTGGTCAGAAGTTGGCGCTAAAAAAATATTCTACTAAAACTCCAATATATTAACTTATTATGGACCGAAAAATGAACTGTCATGGGCTCCGCCATTTCTGAAAACGTCAACAAACACGTCACAAGTTGCTTTCAGAAACTTTCCACTGACGAAAATACGACATGAGGGGCACGTTCATATGGACTCATCTCATAAACATGGTAAACAGACCCCATTTGAAGGCACCATATGTATAACGGACCGTTGCTATGGACGCAGTTCTGACCTCAGGCTCTGGTGGACCATTTTTTTAGCTGTAGCTGTGTAATAAACAGAATAATGTACAGCTAGTGGGTCATTGATGTGAGATAAACCCCTTCAGGGCGATGAGAGATGAGTTGAGGTTTATTTCACAACAATGACCAGTTCACAGCACATCATCCCTTACATATTCTTGTTCCCAGGTTCCACTGTTTTGCTAGTGCCCTTTAGGTCGGCACCCCCACAGCGAGGCTGGATCATTATTAGCTGATCTCTACGGGGACATTTCTTCAGGTGTTTGCCTGTAGAGTCGGGGGTTAAGTTATATTCCATCACGGTGATACAGCTGAAATACCTCTGATCTTTCCCTTTGATAGTGTGATTACGACTGATTCTGCTTGATGAGGCGTCTCGTAGCAGCCTGTTTACAGGCCAACATATATAGATTTCTTCCTGTGAAAAAGTCTTGTTATTTCAGTCGGGGGGTAAAAAAAAGGAAAAAAAACCTCCAGCTCCGCTTTGATGTTTGGAAATCTCCCACTGGCTCAGTTTCAAGATTTCTCCGTCTTGGAAGAGGAAGAGGTTTGATGTAGAAGTTGGAGCCAAAGCTGAAATGATTAGACTTGCATTAGAGCTGGAGAATTGTACTGTCAGCCATTTTTGGATACAATGGGACGGAGCGGCTTCTGGAGGCTTTGTCAAACGATCAGTCCAGCATTACTCTTTGTGACGGTTTGACACAGAAAATGTCAGAGTCATCTTTGTGTTTGTGAATTGATTTAGGGCTGAATGTTTTCATCTGACATGTGGACTTATTGTCCTCTTTATGAGTCACTTGTTGCAGTCGTTTTGTCTCAAACCCACGCCTTTACGATAACTGGATGCGTTCATGTGTATACCCAGTACAGTTCATGAGTCGTCTTTGATGTAGGTCGTCTCACATATGCTATGCATATTTCTCCAGTGCGTCGTGTTACTGTTGACAGCCTCAACTTAAGCCAGGACATTAAATTGATCCTGATCCAAATTCAGTGGGAAAGAGCGTTTAGCTGTGACAGCTTAGACCTTTGTTGAAAGGCCAACAGTCTGTTGGAATCTGTGGTCATGTTTCCATTCAATTGAGCAAATTTAAAGCAAACTTTTGAAATGTCACAAGAAAGATATCCAAATTAGGCACTTTTCCATCAACTGTCATGCACGAATGAGCAACTTTCATAGGAATGAACAGGAGCCCGCCTCCAACGATGCATCCAGTTCTCCAAATACATCCATGGTCTTGAGCTGAGGAGTTGTTTGCTCAGCGGCGCATTAAGCCAAAATGGCTCGACTTCCGAGTCGCATGGCCACACTCGGTCACATGATTCGGTCACGGGGTCACGGAGTCCCGCTGTCGTCAAGCCTCGGTCTGGGTCTCATTCACATGAACAGAGAAAGGGAATTAACTCTGGATTCAGCTATTAGTGCAATTTTACAACTTTTAGGACCTAATGATTTAAATAAGGACTATTCAAGTGTTCATACTGTGGAGTTGATCTACCTCAAAATTACAGATGTCTCTTTCCCAATGTAAGTCTATGGGGAAAAGTCTTTTTGGGCCCAATGGCATCACGTGATGGACATGCAAGTTGTAGTACCGCTGTTTGGCCACTATGAAAATTGGCATCAACAACTGGCGCTCTGCGTGGGGGCTTGCTCAAGACCTGAGCTAACTATCTTGCAGCACCGGTTCAGACTCTCTTAAGGTGGACTGTCAAGGTGGAACAGCTTTTCTCCTTAAAGTGACGAGCCACTCCTCTGAGGTTTGCTCAGCTTTTTAATTCATTTTTAATATTTCTTTTAACCGTTTAACTGATAGCATTAACGGGTCCAAATTCTTAATGTCAGTTAACGATTAATTATTAACATCCTCATTCCAAGGTAATCCATTTTATGGAAGCACTCTGTGATCCATCATGTAAAGGATAATCCACCGAAGGGCTGCACAATTAATCGAGTATTAATCGCGATCACGATTTTGGCCTCCGACATTTAAATGAACACGATCGACTACTGCAGTATTGACGTTTTAAAATGCGCGTTTCGCTCATAGAAAAACTCTGCTGCATATTAAATCATGCGCTTCCTTAACTAACAGCACAGCCACCAGGGGGCGATAGAGATGTTTTGGCTTCACTTTTGTGGAGCTGTCATGCCGCCTTGTGCTCATCCTGCAGCGGCAGCCTGTGAAAAACGTTCCTAAGTGTTGCGGCTGCAGACCAGAGTAGAAGAGTATACAGTATATTTCTCTTTTTGCCCATCTGCTCTCTGTTGTATGAAAAATGCACTGAATTCAGGTGAAGAAGAATCTTATTTTAAGTCTTATTTTCATGCAAAAATGTGTACATTAGCGGGAATGAAGCACATTGTGGAAGTGGAAACAGTGCTCTGTCTTTTTTAAATGTGAAAGTGCAATAAAAATATTTTGTCCCTAAAAGCAGTGAATAATTGTGATAAATAATCGTGAACTCAATATTGATCAAAATCATTGTTATTATCATCTTGGCCATAATCGTGCAGCCCTAATCCACAGTGAGTTGTGCAGTTATCGACCACGAGCTGACGATGGCGCTAGAGGACCATTCAAGGAGTCGCCAAGATTCTTTCAATTCATCCTGTGGGGAACATGAATGTCTGAACTAAATGTCACAGCAATCCATCCAATAGTTGTTGAGATATTTCAGTCCTGGCTCAAAACTCAGGGAGTGGAACCACAAACCCCAAAACCCCAAACCCCCATACACACAGTGCTGCACATCAGTGCTGCTCCTATTCTCAGCACCACTGTTCCCTCAGACCTGCAGGCTGCGTGGTCGACTACAGAGAGATGCATTCCCTTCTCCTTCTATCATCTGCACTGATGCAACTCCACAGCCTTCACACCCAGTCACACGGGAGGAGGAGGAGGAATGACTTGATTTGTGTTTCAAACCGGCTCCCCACTCAACACGTGTAACTGCTGTCAGATAAAAACCTTTCATCTGCATGAACTGATCTGTGATGGGGAGCCATGTTTACCTTGTAACTGTCATTTAGAGTTGCAATCACAGTAGGACTTTTCAGCAGGGTTTGTGCCAGGGCTGGGACGATTCACCTTTCTCCTGATTCCATATGTTTTGTGATTTTTAAGTATTGCGATTCGATAATGCGATTTATTGCGATTTTTGTTAACTTCAACTAAAGTTGAATCATACACTTCTAGGGACTTTTAATTCGGAAAATATCTAAAATGATACATTAAAAATGTTTGATTTTCAGCATGTATGTAGTCAGAGATGTCCTGAAGTCAAATATATCAGTCATTGTCAGGCATGTGTATACTTCCGCTAACTTCTCCAAGTACGTCTCTAGCTCTCCCGTCAGCTCCGTTCTCTTTATACATCCATGGTCAGCTCCATCGGGGCTGTCTGAATGCATTTAACATAAATGTCAGTATATGGGTGCTCTACAGTTGTAGCGTCGGCCCATTTGACCACAGAGATGAGAGTGACGGCCGGCTCGACCGCATGTTACTGCGATACGATAACGTTTCCTGTCCGTGACAGAGTTAGCATGCAGCTTTAGCCGTGATGTCTAGCTCTGCTTTTCCTGCAATGTGTGAAACCCAAAGTGTTTCCATACTTTACTGGATGTGTAGTGTTTACCACGCTGGATTTAACACGTGAGGGCGCAGGTCGTTTTCTACTTTTTCGTTTCGGCTCGCAGCGACCAGGTGGTTTGTTTTGGTTGACGGATACGGAACAGATATGACATCACATTACTCAGACTACAACAATAAAAGCGGTAACTTCCTTCTACCTCCACATAGACTTAAATGAAGCAAATATTTTGATTCTGGCATTAGAAATCTATTTCAAAATTGTAAAAAAAAAAAAAAACCTAATGTTTACCTTGTAACTGCCATTCACAGTTGCAATCACAGCAGGAGTTTTCAGCAGGGTTTTGCACGCCAAGCCACATGCTTCTCGTGTTGAAATAGAGTGTTTCACACAACACTGATTGACAGGACCGAACACTAGAACGGGACAAGTGAATGAAGCCTTTGAGTCGGATACCAGTGTGATTGTTATTTTCTTTCAGTGTGTGGTTGAACCCTCCAGGCCCAGCCAACCCCACTGAGCCAGAGAGCTCTCCAGAGCTGCTTCTCATTTAGAGAAAAGAGCACACACACACGCTGACTCACTGCAACACTCACACAGAAACACACACACACAGAAACACACACAGAAATGTTGGCGAGCACTGGGGGAAATCCTTCGTAGCGCCATGCTGTATCTCTTTATGGCCACATTCACATAAATCAGTGGTGTGTGTGTGAACACCCTCTGTCGCCTGCGGTGTGTTTTTGTTTAGGCCATGACCCCTCTGCTCAGACTGTTGCTCATTCCAACAAGATAAGCAGACATTTGCATTGACAAGTGAAATAAACAGTGGTGTGTGTGTGTGTGTGTGTAGTGGGGGTACGGAGAGAGGGTGAGAACACAACACCGGGTCAAGATGATTTGTTTATAACGTTGAATATACGAGAATAGAAGTTGAGTTTGGGCTGTATGGCATATGGTCAGCGTGGACAGATGTTCTGTCAAAGAGTTTATCACCACGCCGCTCAACCCGCCGGCTGGCCGTGCATTTTATGGGCCCTGTGATGACAGAGGGCGGGGTTCACCATTCACATGGACGTTGGGCCAAGAAAGGGGGGAGAGAGAGAGGCAAACTGGGAGACAGAAGGACAGAGAAAGTTGGGAAGTAGCAGAAAAAGGGATATACGGAAAGAGAAGAAAATAGAGTTTGGACTGCCGGCGAAAGCTGTGTTTTATGATTCATCTCCGGCTGAAATAAGTGAAGTCACAGAGGCGAGCGAGGTAAGCGTGGAGGTGGAAGTAGCTTTGAAATGAGACTTAAGTTGTCATTCAGTTCTCATGTGGGATCTGCTGCCTGAGTTTAACCCCTTGACTTGTGAATTGTAGTTTGGTGAGTTAACTGGAACTCATTTTCGTCTTGACGTAACTGTGGCTACCAAATCACATTGCATTTAAATTTGGGATTATTTAAATTTGCTTTTTATTTTAACCCCGATTTTGATACCCAATTCGTCTTTCAGAGGCTGTAGCAGGTTCAGTTTTAGAGCTAGACCATGTCATGCTATAGCTTGTCAGGAAGGAGGTTAAATAACGCTCCAAAGTTAGGACTACATTTTGGTGAGGAAAAACTGTCATGGCCATTTTCAAAGGGGTCCCTTGACCTCTGACCTCAAGATATGTGAGTGAAAATGGGTTCTATGTGTACCCACGAGTCTCCCCTTTACAAACATGCCCACTTTATGATAGTGCAGTTTTTTGAATGCAGTATAAATCACCTTTTGTAAAAATGGTGTATTTGAATATTTCTCCTCCTGCCGACATGAGAAGATGCGCTCCGTTGTAGTCGGCGCTCAGTTCAGTTTGTCATTTGCTATGCAATATTTACACATGCATGCATACATACATATTGTCTTACCAATAGGTGTGCAAATCAAGAGAGGAACAATTCGTAATCTGTAACGGAAACAAGTCCAAACTGAAGCAGTTGTTGATCACTTGTGGCCCCATTCCGGCTGGTACAGTAGGCTGAGGAGTCAGCAGTCAATGACGATAAAGACGAACAGTCAATAAAATGTGTTTTCAAAATGTGTGAATCACTGTCGCTACGTGAGGTCCTTGAGCACACAGTCATAAATGAGTAAAAAGACAAATACCCTGCTGATGGCTCCAGCAGTATGTGAGAAAGTGGAAAGACAGAGATGAACACACATGACCGAATACCTAACCTCCTGGTGGAGATAACAGTAATAAAAAGGCTGGATCCCATAATCCAACTCAGTAACGTCTTTCATTAATCATAATCCGTCGAGGCATTGAGTCCATAATAATGTGATATTTGATTGTGTCTTCTTCGTGTGTTTGTGCTCATACTTCTTGGATATCTGGTCCATCTTGTCACCGAGATGATAATGCTGCTCTGATTGGCTGCGGCTCCTCTCGATGTACCGCAGCTCCATCCATCAGCTTAACGATCAACTGATCCTAAATAAATGGTGGCTTCATTGCTCTGCCAGAGACATCAGTCACCGTGCTGGCTGCAGCTCTGGAAGGGACTAAACAGGGAGGCAGGGACAATATAAAGAACTATATTAAGGGCTGTCAGTCTATTAAATATTTAATTGCAAATTAATCGCACATTTCTTTTCTGTTCAAAATGTACCTTTAAGGGAGATTTGTCAAGTATTTAATACTCTTACCAACATGGGAGTGGACACATATGCTGCTTTATTCAAATGTATGTATATATTTATTATTGGAAATCAATTAACAACACAAAACAATGACAGATATTGTCCAGAAACCCTCACAGGTACTGCATTTAACCTAGAAGAAATGCTCAAATCATAACATGGCAAACAGGGCGTGGGCATGTCTGACAAGGGGAGACTCGTGGGTACCCATAGAACCCATCTTCATTCACATATCTTGAGGTCAGAGGTCAAGGGACCCCTTTGAAAATGGCCTTGACAGTTTGTCCTCGTCAAAATTTAGCGCAAGTTTGGAGCGTTATTTAACCTCCTTCACGACAGCGTATGTCAAGAAAGTTGGTACCAATGGATTCATTAGGTTTTCTATTTAATATGATAGCAGTATCTTCACTTTAGCTTTAAAACTGAGCCCGCTACAACCTCCGAAAGATTGATTGCGTTAATGCATTAAAAAAAATTGTGGCGATAAAACGATTTTGCGTTAACACGTTAACTTTGACGGCCCTATTTATATTTCATTCATGCTTTTGTTTAGTTTTAGTTGTGTTTCAGCACAGAAATCGCTAATGATAATACTAACGTTGTTAATCAGAATAAAACAACTGTGAATAAATGGATTAACAGATCCAAAGGTAGTTTGTTTTTAGCCTACAACATGAGTCCAAACTAGTTCTTCCCATTGGCCCCTCTGTGGTTTATAGGCATTGGTATTTTGTAATTAAAAGTCAACTACATAATCTGTGTAATTAGATTTTATTTGCAATTTAAAAGCAATCTCAACACTTAAACCAGCCGCTGCCGTTGGTTGGAATAAATAACTCTGTGCAAATATGTATTTAAAAGACGTGATGTCAACAGGTTGCCAAGAATGTCTGAAATATGGCGTCGTCTATAACTGCTGCTGGAAACATTAGAGTCTGAATCATTTAATCTTTCTCTGGTTAACAATCTACAGCTCAGTTTACACCTTTCTTGTAGTTTCTCCCTTCCTGTTTCTTTTTTTTGTCCCTCCTGTCCTCTACATTGTTCTTGGAGACTTGGGCTATAATTCTTTTGAAGACAACAGAACAGAAATCCGTCACTAAAATGGAGCTCCTGGTCCCAGTTTGTATGATTGAGTGGTTTTGTTCCCTCTCATGAAGGTGTAGATGTTAAAGGTACTACATGTGACTTTCAGAAGATCCTTGTTATTAATGACACCCGCACCACACCATGACAGCTCTCCATGTTGTCCATTAATTCCCGATAATGGACAGCACTTCAGCCATTATCCTTTACATAATGTTCTGTAATGTTCCTATATTTCATTTGGACCATTGGCTTCATGATACTAACTAGCTTGCAGCTAGCAAATGACTTTATCAGCTAATGTTATGAAGCAACCAAGCAGATCCAGACTGCATAGCTACTGTAAGTTACAGCAAGCTGGCCAACCATAGCTTAAAGCACTCAAGACAGTATTTTGCAACGTTAGCTGCACACTGTTGGCGCTTTAGAGGAGCTGAAGAGAGGCGAGGGACTCGGGACTCGGGAGGGCGCATAAACGTCATGGCAAAACAGTCCCGAGTCCTTTACATAGAAATCAGTCCACAGACTGTTATAGGCAACCGAGAAAGTTGGGTACGGTCTCCGTTTTTAAGTTACGTTACCATCCGTACACATATTGGCAGTTTAAAGCGATTAAAACATATGAATTGTTACATATAGTACCTTTAAGACACAATATAAGCAAAAAACGCAAACGTTCTCTGGTCCCAGTTTCTCAAATGTGAGGATTTGCTGCTTTTTTGAAAACTAGTAATTTCAAGATGTCATCTTGAGCGTTGGGGAAATTGTAAATTATCCCATTTTTTTTAATTTATAGATTAAAAAGTGAATGAATTATAGGGATTCTGAACTATGGATTTTGAAGGGCTTGAACATCTCATTATTTCGATGAAGCCAGTGAATCCTTCCTCAGTCTGTGACACTTCGTGGCAGCAGGTTAGTGTTCAGTAAGATCAAACCTATCAGATACAAACGACAGCTAATACACGCTTGGATAGATAGATAGATAGATAGATGGATAGATAGATAGATAGATAGATAGATAGATAGATAGATAGATAGATAGATAGATGTACTTTATTGATCCCAAGGAACAGTACATCAAATGTGCATGTCAACACTAAAGAAATATAACCATAGAATACAAAATATAAAGAATATTGAAATACACTATAAATATACCTGACTACTATAACTAGCATCAGAATCTACAGAATCTAAATTATAAACACAGAATAACCAACTATATTAATTTGTGTGCAATAACATACTGGATACATTAGCAAGTGTGCAAGATACTTATTTTGTTCTTTAATTAAAAAATAATTGAGGTAGTGAATGTGCAAATGTGGCTGTGGAAGGAAAAAACCCTGATTGCACAGAATAATTACTGTCGTATACTTCTGTATAGTTTATAAGAGTGGTGTTTTCATTTTTGTCACACACATACTGGTGATGTCGCTGCACCATGCAGCATCTTTACGGACATAAAGATGCTGGAACTGAAATATGGAGGAAAAAATAAGACGGAGATTTTGAAGTCCAGTGTAGGAAGCAGTAAAAAAACAACTAGCGCATACCACACACCCGGAAATATTGTTCTAGGGTGGTGGAAAGAGGGAGTTCCAGTGCAAGTTAGTGCAGGTTAACAATGAATGACACATTCCTACATGGATGTATAAGAACATGCTAAGACGTCCTGCCTCCACTCTCCTCTCTTCAGATGTTGCTCCCTGGCCGAGGAGATGACTGTTAATCAGTCCTGCTTAAAATAGGTGATGGACTCCTTTCTCGTTTCCAGTAGACGAGTGCACCTTTCTGTTTTTTTCTGGTGTGTCACATTCAACTTCGCAAACGTGCCAGAAAACAGGGTTGGTAAACAATGAAAATATTACTGTGGTTAATTCTTTTTTTATTATTATTGTTGGAACAGTGGAAAGACTAGCAAAGATGGTTTTGATGAGTTTTATTTTGTTTCTGTCGAGCTTCAATGAAGTGGGTTTTACAACGATTAGTGAAATTACTGTTTCTGTTAATGGAGTCTGGTGGCTTTGAGGAGAACATAATGGCTGTTTCTTTTCACATCTAACTCTGTGAATTAAGGGTTTATTTCAACCAAACCAGAGTTGCTGGAACAGTGGAAAGACTAACGTTAACCAAGATGTTTTTTGTTTTTTTTTAGTTTTACTTTGTTTCTGTCGAGTTTGAATGAAGTGTTTTACAACGATGAGCGAGGTAAAATTACTGTTTCTGTTAATGGAGTCTAGTGGCTTTGAGGAGAACATATAAAGGCTGTTTCTTTCCACATCTAACTCTGTGTATTCTTTTCACATCCAAGTGAAATACGGGTTTATTTTTACCAAACCAAAGTTGGTAATTGTTGGAACAGTGGAAACACAAACAAAGATGGGTTTGATGAGTTTTATTTTGTTTCTGTCTAGTTTCAATGAAGTGTGTTTTACAGCGAAATTACTGTTTCTGTTAATGGAGTCTGGTGGCTTTGAGGAGAACATAATGGCTGTTTCTTTCCACATCTAACTCCGTGAATTAAGGGTTTATTTCAACCAAACCAGAGTTGCTGGAACAGTGGAAAGACTAACGTTAACCAAGACGATGTTTTAGTTTGTTTCTGTCGAGTTTGAATGAAGTGTTTTACCACGATGAGTGAGGTAAAATTACTGTTTCTGTTAATGGAGTCTGGTGGCTTTGAGGAGAGCATATAAAGGCTGTTTCTTTCCACATCTAACCCCGTGAATTAAGGGTTTATTTTGACCAAACCAAAGTTGGTGATTGTTCGAACAGTGGAAAGACGAACAAAGATTTGGTTTTAATGAGTTTTCTTTTGATTCTGTCGAGTTTCAACGAAGTGTGTTTCGATGATCAGCGAGGTAAAACGACTGTAGTCTGGTGACATAATAATTGCATATTTTGTACGTTAATAAATTGTAATAATTGTCCAAATCCCTGTTAATGTTATTCATTATGTATTCACTTCAATGTGTGTCAGATAGCATCGCACCGGAAAAGGGTGGAAAATTAGCGTGCAGCCGGGTGTCATGTTACCATCACCGCCAGTCGGAGTTTTAGCTGAGTCATTTGTCCTGGGAATGAATGCAGATTGTAACCTTTCCCATTGAAGACAAAAGTCAGATGTTATATTCTTTTGTGCATGCCCACTCTTGGAAGCATATGCTGTATATGGATGCTGGTTGTGACTGGAGAGCCAGAATAAACCAAATAAACAACACAAAAATGCAAAGTACTCGCCTGCAAATGTTATATCTCTAGGGCTTTTATTGTGAAAGGTAAGGATGGAAGGAGTGAGTGGTTCATTCTTTTATTCGCGGTGCAAAAGCTCAGAAAAACCAACCTTGTTCCAACAAAAAAAAGTACTTTGCTTTTTTGCCGTGTAACATTCCCGTTCTGTCTATACAGTTTTTTTTAGGTAAATCCTACTCATTGTGTCTTTAATGCTTTAACTTGCTCCTCAAGTCCTCATTAACTGGCAGTTTTTCTGGGAAGAATCTCAGTTTCTTAAAATAGAGCGTCATTAGATTCAAAGCGATGCGTCACCAGAACACATGGCGTTGTGTGTGTGTTTCATGAGCTGAAGTTTTCATAAAGAATTACTGCTGTGGTGAACTCTGTCAGGCCCTCCTCATGCCCCCCCATCCTCCGCACACTAACTCTCTTTCCCAGACTTTGACCCAGATTTGGGATTTTTCATGAATAGGCTGCTGTGGTTTGTGGTGCGTGTGCGTGTGCATGTGTGTGTGTGTGTGTGTGTATGGCTGCTAGTTACTGTCCTGATGTTTAACTGGGAGATGAACTAGAGGATGAGATTTGGAAGAGGAGAAGCTGGATCGGTCACAGTGAATGCAGCTTATTGTGTATAGAGATGAAGTAAAGCCCTGAGTGTAGTTCTTCTCCCTCGTTGCTCCGTGTTTACTTTGCTCTTCAGGAGGAAATGTTTGATTCGTCTGTTTGCCAGAGACTGTGTTGATCTCCATTTAGTTTTGACCTCGTTCCAACAATATTGTTTTCTTTGTTGTTTTGTTTTTACAGCTTGGTGCTAACAAAAGTTCCCATTATGCTTTGTGTGATGCAAACAGGAAGTTGCCTCGGAGTAAGTGGGTCCATCACAATACCATAAATGGACACGCTTGGTTAATAAGGTTATCCTGTGACTCACACAGATACAAGACTCAGTGGAGTTTTATTTAAGTTCCACATAATAAACATATAAGTAGGATCATCCAAACAGTATTACAGTTACAATCAGATGACAGTGAAAAACAAACAGGAGCTGAGAGGAATAATATGCTGTCACTAATAAAGCAATTTAATTGAATTATCCAGAAGCGTGTAGGTCCACATAAAAGAGACTTTGAATGGTTTCTGTCTGATGCATCTCCAAAAAAGAAAAGTTAAGCCAATGCTGAAGTGTCTTAAACTTGCATTCCTTCTAACAGCCAGCAGGGGGCGACTCCTCTGGTTGCAATAAGAAGTCTGATTGTATAGAAGTCTATGAGAAAATGATTCTACTTCTCTCTTGATTTATTACCTCAGTAAACATTGTAAACATGAGTTTACGGTCTCAATCGCTAGTTTCAACTCTTCTTCAATACAGCATGATGTTCATTTAGTGAATTATGGTCCCATTTAGAGTCACATAGACCATAAAGCAGGAGATGCTTTAGGGCGGGGCTACCTTGTGATTGACAGGTCGCTACCACGGCGTTGTCCAGCGTTCGGTTGTACTGAAAGACACTCGGCTGCTCGGATGCACCTTGCTAACCAAGCTAGCTAGCGTTAAGGCTGGCCCACACTAAAAGATTTTTCAAATCTTAATAGATTTTGAAAATGTGAGAGACCCCACACACAACGACATGATATATTAAATTCAACAGTTTTGTTCCTGTTGTGTGTGGAGAGCAACGATTTGGCCAAAACAGGGACCACACTAACAGATTCATTCATGAACAACAAGAGTCCAGACTAAAAAAAAAACGGAACTATCGCGACATCTCTCATAATCAAACGTGATAACGTGATTTGTGTAAACAAACATGGCGGACGACGGGCAGGAAGAATTAGTGATGTTAGTTTTTACTTTGTCACGAAGGACCGATGGCCGAAGTCACGGAAACACGTTGAATAAACACTTGTGTTGATGCCACAAATCAACAAGTTGGTCCTCCATTTCTGAGCTACCTCTTACTACAACTTTATGCTTTGTGTTTTGCATGAGCTCATGCATTAGCTCATGCATTAGCCTCGGCTGCCGTGTCGGTGGTGGTTGTCCTTCAGCTTCAGTCAGCTTGGTTCTTATCGTTCTTTCCCATGTGACTGCGTCATCGTCTGTCCTCGGGGTTCCCCACACACAACAGGATATCAGATCATAACATGTTTAGAGATTGATGCGGCCAGGATGGACTTCTGAGCCGATCAAGGGGTGTAAAAAAACTCTCTTAACATCCCTCACACCACAGGAACATCTGGAGAGATAATCTTTAGAACCGTCAAAAAAATCAAGGCTTTGCTGTCGATCGTCGGGAGGAGGGAATCAGGCCCAAAATCGTCTTGATTCTCGTGTAGTGTGTAGCCGGCATTAGCTGGTAACTTAGCGTTTGCTGTGCCCTGCTGGGCGTCGCTCCTCCAGAGCTCCACCTTCTCCTCCAAATGCCAAACTCAAAGCTTCAAAACCGTAGTCCACAAACCAGTGGGTGACGTCATGGTGTCTCCGTCCACTCTGGGACAGACCTACAGTAGTGTAAGCTTTTGAATATGCCACCTTTTAAAGGTCCGTCATATTGTTTGTCTTCAGTGGTCTGACCCTCCACTAAGCCCCCACCTGCTAGTGCTGAACCTGTTTCATTTCCTGTCCTTTTACTTCCTGTTCTCTGCGAGTTATTCCCACAGTTCCAGACCTCCTCCGGAAACTTCCTCTGGAGGGGAGAGAGGAGGAGGAGGAGGAGCGGTGGGAGGGAAACAGGAAGGAGTAGAGCTTTTCTTGGCCCAGACAGTTTGAGGCCATCTTCACCACAGCCAGAGATGGTATTTTTCTCTCCGGGATTTCTCAAGCCAAACCTGGCACTGACGGGGGAGATCATATCACCGTTGGCCCACAGATCCCCGAGGAAACATTTAGTCATTACACTATAAATGTGTTTTATTATTATTACAGGCCTACACCGAAGAAAAATACAAACAATCTGTCTTGCAAATGATTATGGGATCGCCAGAAAGTAAAAAGAAATATGTGAATGAAAAGAATGAAATTATGAATCTACATATTGGTGCAGTGTAATACATCTGTAGATGGAGGGAGAGCAGGATTTAGACAAAAGCAAATGAGGATCAAGGGGGAGATTCTTTCTAGTGATGCTGCACAAATTTAGCCTGAATTCAAAGGGTTTGTAGTGGATTAATTCAGTTTAAAGTGGTGCACAGGGCTCATATCTCCAAAGCCAAACTATCTGGCATGTAATCCTACGATTAGTCCCAACTGTGACAAGTGCTAAAGCGCTGAAGCCTCCTTTATTCACTTGTACTGGTCGAGTCTTACCAAGTATGGGATGGAGATCTTTCACACTTTATCTCAGGTGTCAAACGTCAAATTGGAACCAAATCTTCTGGTTGCTCCGTTTGGGGTCACCGGAGGTGAGACGCAAATGACTGCAGAAAGACAACGTACCTTATCCTTTAACAGGAGAGACTCCAGAGAGCAGATCCAAAGCACATTGGAGCACACACATTTAAGGCAGTAAATTTTATTTATAGACTAACGTTTCAATGTCAACATCATCAGTACCTTATCCTTTGTTTCCCCTCTGGCTCGGCAAGCAATCCTGCTCAGGTGGAAGGGCGCTGCCCCGCCCACACTCACACACACAACGATTGGCAGACATCATGTCCTGCTTAAAACTTGAGAAAATCAGATACTCACTTCAATATTCACATGGGAAATTCCTGAAAGCATGCGGCCCCATGGGGATTGTTTCATTGTTGATATACATAGATTATATACATCCTTTGTTTTGACTTATTTATGTGTTGGCATTGGTGTCAGCTTCTATTTAGGGATGCACCGATCTGACTTTTTCAGTACCGATACCGACAGTGATACCTGGACTTTGGGTATCGGCCGATACCGAATACCGATCCGATACCAGTGTTTAATTCATAAACTGTATGCCTCACTGTGTGGAAGTCATTGGGATCATTCTGTTATGGCATCATCAGGCTTGACTTAAACATTGTTTTCCTAACTTTGTAAAACTAAATGTAACCAATACGTACATAGATATAAATTTACTGAATTTGTATTTATTATTAGAATAATAAATTGTACACCAGAAACTTCGTAAAAAAAATCTTCAAAATTGACAGGAATTATTAAAATTAAATTAATTTCGCTGCACTTTTGCTATATCCTGCAAAACCTCAACTAAAAGATTTTGATTTAAAAAGGGGTTGTGGTGGAATCGGGGACGAGTCAGAGAACGACTGATGAGTGGTGAAAGTGGCGTGCTGAGAGGCGGAGATGAGAGCGTGAACACGAGAGGATCCGGTGTGCAGCTGTAAGGATTAATGACTGTTCCTGGTCCAGTGAGAGTCCGGACACACGTCAGATACAGTGTGTTTGTGTTTAGATTCTTACCTTGAAAGTCATCTGTTCTGTCTGTCTGTGTTCTCAGCACGATTTGTATTCTGTTTTACATGAAGCTGCTTCCCATTAAGCAGTAGAAGTAGTTCCAGTCTCAGTCATGTGTAGCAGCTGTCAGCCTGTCTTTGGATTGATTAGGTTCAGAAAGCAGACGAGGGGGTTTTTCCTCCCCAAAGGCAGCGCCGTGTGTCTGTCAGTGATTTCCTCGGACTGTTTCTGTTGTAAAGTTGGATTCCTCACTTTTTCTGATCAACCTTGAATTGTTTTATCCTCAAATTCAGCCCATTTTCCAGACACACGAGGGTAACAGATGTCCGTGTACGTACGTGTTGAAGCAAGTAGGCAACAGTTTTTTGGCATCATTGGGTAAAAGATTCCTTAATAACCTCTCAGCATATTGTAATTCAAGTGTTCTGAGACTTCTGCACCTCCTCATGGCTCTGTTTTCAGGCTTTAGAAGGTTTCAGATGCCCTGTCTCATGCACTACTGTCAGGATAAAGTGACTGTTTTATAAAAATAACTTTTTTTAATCGTATTTGCTCCGTTTTTATCCACTTTAACTTAGACTTTCTCCTGATAGCTGAGTAACATGTCTTCCTGTTTGTGTGTTTCTGTCTCCAGGCTGATCAGTGCCTGAAGAGGATGATGCTCTCCTGAATCCTCCTCCGCTCACACCCTCCCCCCTACCCTCTTCATCCTCCTCACCACTGCCTCCATCATGAACCACACCCCCAGCCCCCACCTGTCCGATGGCGGTAAGTCGCCCGGAGGCGGCGGCGGTCTGCTGTGCAGCCTGGGTCTGGGGTCCGACAGGGGGATCCGCTCCCCGGACAGCCTCACCCACACCCCCAGCCCCACCGGAGGAACCCCCAGCTCCAGCCCCCCGCTGCTGCTGTCGCCCGGGCTGGGAGGCTTCGGGCTGGTATCCCTGGGATCCCTGGGCGATGGGGCCGGGGCCGACTGGGAGAGCAGGGAGGAGCTGAGGCTCAGGGAGCTGGAGGAGGCTCGGGCCAGAGCGGCCCAGATGGAGAAGACCATGAGGTGGTGGTCGGACTGCACCGCCAACTGGAGAGAGAAGTGGAGCAAGGTGGGTTACTGAAACTCTTTATTCATGACTTGTTAAAGATTTAGGTCTCTTGAGTCTGATTGGTTTATCTTGTATCGTCTGTATCTTTCCCAGGTTCGTTCGGAGCGTAACCGCGCACGTGACGAGGTTCGTCAGCTGAGGCAGCGGCTGGACACCCTCACCAAGGAGCTGACCAGCGTCCGGCGGGAGCGGCAGGAACTGACCTCAGAGAACGAGACGCTACGGCAGGAGACGCTGCGCCTCCGCGGCGACCTCGCCACCGACGCTCCTCCTCCTCCATCTGCCACTTCTCCATCTTCCTCCCCCGCACACCCTCGCGGTGCGTCCTCCTCCTCCTCTCCGTCTTTACCTCCCTCCTCCCCGGCCTCCTCTTCCTCCTCTAAGGTCCACGCTGACGGCAAGCTGGACAGGATGGGGGAGGGACCGCCAGGGTCTCCGGAGCCAGAACCGGTGAGGGACGTGGACTTGGAAAGACAAAAGGTGAGTCTGCAGTGTGTGTTTAGATTATTTTCATTTGAACTGGTGTCATTGAGATGAATGTTTTTTGTCACATCAGTCATCCTGCAGCTGGATGATGGGAGATATTACTGCTTCTGAACAAAGTGTGTCCCTTGTCAGTTCAAAATGGAACACGTCTTTACTACTACTACTACTAATACTACTAATACTACTACTACTACTACTACTTACTATTTACTTGTAAGGTAAAGGTGGCCAAAGGTCACTGTGACCTTACAGACGTACTCACCTTTCTTGTGAACACGAAATCTCAGGAACCCTGAGAAGGTATTTCTTCAAATTTGGCACAATTCGTCTGAAAAGCCTCCAACATGGGCCGACTAGAGCCGACGGTGCGGGACACAACGCAAAAACTAAGCCGACAGACGCTCACCGACAGCCCCAAACTGTTCGACGGCTGACCGTCGGCTTGGTGCGTCAGGGCCTTTAGCCTACAGGCAACGTTTAAAATCAATGAACATGACTGTTTTTCAGACAATATTGTATTTAGATATGATTTTAGCATCATTATGACGATGTACGTTCCTACCAGGTTCATTCACTGCACGGCTGTCTGGTTGTTATGCCTCCCTCAGGCATTATGTTATTGGGTTGCACATTTGTCCTATTCTTGTAATATCTCAGAAACACCTGGAGGGAATTTATTCAGATTTGGACTGGAGGATGAACTGATTAGATTTCAAAGGTCAAAGGTCACTGTGACCTCACAACCATAACTCAATAAATGATATACTAATTATGACAATTTCACACACAAACGTCTAACAGGATGAAATGATGAAGTGATGACAGACGTGGATGTAAACTGATACTTGTCTGGTTGGCGGAGGTATAAATCTCTTCTGACATTTTATAAACAAAAGAATTAATACAAAAAATGATTGACAGATTAATCAATCCTGAAAAATGTGCTGCTTTAGATCCGACTGTAGGAAGAGCAGGTTCAGCTTTCAGCCTTTTGAATTTTGGTTTGAATGTTTATGCTAATGTGAAGTAGCATGGGGGGTTGTGTTCTGTGCTGCTGACTTGCTTGATATCAGCGTGCTCATGTCCTCTGCTGCTGTGTGGACAATGTGACCTGAGCCTCAGTGAATGTAGGCCAGACTAGCTGCTGTTAGACCGCTCACCAGAACTCTGTGTGTGTGTGTGTGTTGGGGAGGGGTGTCCTATTTAAGAGACGCTGGCAGTGTGGATACCCAGGTACACACACACACACACACACACGTTCTCATCATGCTTGCTGATCCCTGAGGGCTCAGTAATGCTGCAGTACTTCTTCTCTGTCAGACCAACGCTGAACCTCAAGCATATCCGGTTCTTTCCAAACACAGAGCTGACCTGCTGCTTCGCTCGGCCTCGTTCGTGTTCGACACACGAGATGCTTCGGCCTTCAGCCGCTCCGCTGTGAGGAGGCCATCTTATACTGAAAACACAGAGAAACAGGAACTTCTGGAACTCAAATTACTGAAAGCACCAGCCCGACAACATGACCTCACTTAACAGTATGTCGTGTGGTTCCCTCTATTTGTCTGGAAGGTACATTAGAATTGTTGTTAATGTCATGTTTAGTTCTTTTAGTGCTCTTTAACCCCCTGAGACCCGATCCCGACTGACTTTACTGTCTTTCAGAGGTCTAGCAGGTTCAGTTTTAGGGCTAGAGTGAAGCTCCAGATATCATATGAAACTAGAATAAATTGGTACCAACCATGTCAGGAAGGAGGATAAATAACGCTCCAAATTTTGGCTAAATTTTAGCGAAGAAAAACTGTCATGGCCATTTTCAAAGGGTCCCTTGACCTCTGACCTCCAGATATGTGAATGTAAATGGGTTCCATGGGGAGTCTCCCCTTTACAGACATGCTTTACACCCACTTTCTGATAATCACATGCAGTTTTTTTCATGCAGTATAAATGTGTTATTCTCATCTATTCTAAAATGATGAGTCTGAATATGTCTGCATACTGGGGTCCCTAAACAGTTTTGAATTACATAAATTGGGTATCACAGTAAAGCTGAGACTCTGGTGGATCCAATGAGCCCAACTGTATTCATGTGTGATGATGTTAGTCCCCATAGGAGACATTTCATTGTAGTGAGACCATTATTTTGAAACATGACAGCACTGTATAAAATGACCTGTGGTGACCTCTAGGATAATCACAGCCTCATGAAACTTTACAGCCACAAACTAGAGACCTAGGGCATTCAGAGGATGGATGGCTTTCCTAGCTAGATTGATAATAAGGGGGTTTCTGAGCAGTTTACACAACAGAAGTGCTCGCCATCCAATCGCCGTTATATGCAACTCTTGCAGAAATCTCAAAATGTCAAAAGTTTTTGGTCATTTTTATTAATTCTCGAGAGGAAAAAAAAGGTTAAATTTAGCACCAAATCTGTGTAACAATTTTGATATCAATCCAAAATTTGCTGCAACAACTTCTGAGACATAATAACCCCCTGTATCGCCCTAAAAAAGACAAAAACGTGTATAATGTGGGTCTCAGAGGGTTAAGGCACAGCGTTTCCCACAAGCCCGGGACTATTGTGAGTTAGACATCAGCAGCTTGACCTGTAACAGGGGTCACCACACCTCCAGATTACTTTTTGTCCTGTAATGTCCTCTCAACAGCTGGTGGGGACATGTCCCTCAGGTCAGGTGGGATCACATTTTGTTTTTGATAATTGCTATAAAAGCGTCACTGCCACTGGCAAGGGCCTGATTTCCACTGGGGACAAAAGGGACACTTTTGTCCGACCCATTTGTACAGTCTCAGAGCAATAAACTGCATCCAGGCTGCCCTGACATCTGAGTGGGAGAAATGTTAGGGAAAATTGCGCAGAAATATATAAAAAAATAAATAAATGCATAAATACGCAAATAAAAAAACACATTTAAAAATAAATAAAAAATGAATGCAAATATAAATTAATAAAAAAATGCAAAAATAAATAAATACATTTAAAAATAAATTCAAAAATAAATTCATAAATAAATAAAAAATAAACTTAAAAATGAATACATAAATAAATAAAAGGGAAAATTAAACAGAATAGTAAATCAATAAGGGAATTAATACAAAGATAAATAAATAAAGAAGGAAATTAAAACAGAAATATCAATTTATGTCACATTTTATCAATTAATTAATGACTATACTTATTTTTAATATTATTTTTACTACATTTAATGACTTATTTATTTATTTATTGAGTCATTTATTTATTTATCTATTTATTCATTAATATATTTTTTAGCAGGTTCCGTCCTCCATATCACTCAGTGTGTGTCTGGATTGAATGCATTTCTCAGTAAATCTGGCCCTCAGTCTTGCAGTGCAACACCTTCAATGGACCATTTTCAACATCTATTTTCATAAATGAGGTGGGTCCTTATATTAGTAGTTGAAAATCATAGTGACAGCAGTAGTTGTGGTCTCAGTAGTAGTAGTAGTAGTAGTAGTAGTAGCAGTAGTAGTAGTAGTAGTAGTAGTAGTAGTAGTAATAGTAGTAATAGTAATAGTAGTAATAGTAGTAGTAGTAGCAGCAGAAGGGGAAGGAGAACTATATGTGTGCGTGAGCTGTAACCTCCCAGTGAAGGTGTGTGTGTGTGTGTGTGTTAAAGCAGCAGTGAATAAACATCACTGCCTATCAGACTTGACCTTCAGCTAGCTCAGGCGGAGTTTCCATGGTAACACACATATGCACACACGCACACACAAATACACGGACAACAGAAATACACATTGAGGCTGTAGCGTTCCCAGTACACCATCATAATGTGGCTAACTGGTACCCACACACAGCAGAGCCTCATTTCCTGTCTCCGTCCATTGTTCTGGTTCTCACACACACTGAGTACTTCCACATGTGGCTCAGTTTATGGTTCGGCTCAGTGACATCTGTTACACAGCGGCTCCCTCTGTTGGG